>VYZM01003131.1:279097-304067 GCA_013398915.1 Dromas ardeola | reverse complement strand
CGGCCGGAGCGACAGCCAAGGGGAAGGTAGCGGCGGCGTCCCGTTGGTTTTTGCTGCGGCCCGTGTGCGAGGGAGGCGTGTGCCCGCAAGCTGCCCACAGAAGCCGTGGCTAGTGCGGAGGGCAGGGTTCTGTCTTTGGTCTTGTGGGAGACGAGTCACGAGTTCTTGTGTCACGGGCTTCCTCATTTCAGCATCTCTGATGGCGTCGTGGTGGCGTCTGACCGCCGGGGCGAGCGGAGGGCCGGCGTGGTAGTTGTAAGCTGTCACCATGGTCCCTGCAGGGGCTGAGGGTAATCGTTAGGTTCGGCAGAACAGCCCGTCGCTCTCACGGGCTCTCTGTCTGGCCGCAGCCCGGTGCTTATTTAGTTGTGGGTCTGTTGGTTGCCTTCTGCCGGCATCCGGAGCTTTCCTGAAATCTGCGATGGGAGAAGCAGAGAGGAATCTGTTGCACCACTGTGGCTGGCTGGTGCAATCATTGACTGTTTCATATGTGATTTTAGCATGAACCTGAAAGCCAGATCTTCTAGATTTCGTTATTATCTTCATTACTTCATTGCATCTTACATAGGATGTCTCTGTTTTCTTCTTCGCCCATGTAAACAGAAGAAAACTGTTCTGTGAAGTTGCAGCTTAATATTAAACACTTTCAGATTCTCAGCTAAAGTAGTACTAGAAAGATAACACGATTACAATTATTAAGATTAAGGCACTTGAACAAACAGAGCCTGACTAATCACAGCGGTCCTTCCCAGCGGCTCTTCACACAAGAGCTGCAAAGAGGATTGCTTAGAGGCCTGGTAAATCATTTTCTGCTGACTGGCTTCTCAGCGCAATGCAATAGCGAACAATGGCTTATGCCTTAAACTTACTCCAGCATTCAGCCTGCTGGGTTCTGCTCTGTCTGAATCAATGCTAATTAATGCGCTCAGCAGCAAAACTTTTTGTGATCCTGAGGCAAAATTTGAAAAAGAATCCCAAATCAGCCCAGTTAATTGTCTTTGATTATGCAAGAGATTCAGATTTAGTGTCTCTTGAGAACTGTGAGATGTTTCTACGTTTTGACTTCTCCTTTTTGCAGTCAGGACTGAGGAAGTGGCCAATCATTGACTCTGTGACCCTGAAGTTAGTTTGCCAGGGGCTGAAACAGTTAATCCTCTGTGTTCTTTGTGGTGTGTGTCCAGGATGTCATCACTTTGCCATACCTCAGCTGTGCTGGTAGTCTTTATGGCCCTTGCTGTTGGTGTGGGGGCTGAGCAGTTGGAAGAGAAGAGCTGCGATGTGATTGGTGATGAGAGCAGCGAGTCGCAAATGGAAAGAGCCCTGCTGAAGAAGCTAGAGCCCCTGAGCCAAATGAGGTACAGTACACCACACTGCAGGCCTCGGGGCTGCACAGTGCCTACCTACAGTGCCCAGGAGGAGGGGAAGACTTGGGGTCAGACTGCAGAACAGGTTTCCCCATTAGTATGGACTGTGACTGGCTTCTAGCCTCAAGTGTCCGCTGCGCTGAGCCCTGTTCTTTCTAATCCTATGGGCTGTCTGTTCTGTCCTCATTCCTGCAGGTTTAACGTCACTGTGGAGAAAGGCAAAACAGAAAACTACATCTACCATTTCAGGGTGTGCAGGGAGGTCAACAGCAGCCAGCATGATTTTGGTGGTCTGGTGCAAACAGATAGACAGAGTGGAAGGACTACAGTAATAGGAAGAATCAATGAAACCCAGGTTTTCAACGGAAGTAAGATTCCACTCACTACCTTTCTACTCTGTATCTGCCTTTCACCTCCTGATCTGGATTTGTAGCCTGTGTTCTTTATGTCTTGGCAGGTGACTGGATCATGCTGATTTATAAAGGAGGTGATTCATATGGCAGGCACTGCAGTGGTGAGAAGAGAAGAGCTGTGATAATGATCTCTTGCAAGCGGGGAGTTATCGCGGTGAGTGACACACAAAGTAGGAGAGGAGCAGGAGGCTGCCAAACAAACAGTTGTTTGTGAGCAGAAGGGCTTTGAGAAGGCAGCAAGGTGTTCTTCTGTCCTCCGGTGCCTGTTCCTAGCCGCAGCAACAGTGATAAAACTGTCTTCTGGTGAAGAATATGCCTGGGCGTATTTTCACATGACTTAACTTTTCCCAATTTGCAGAGTTCATTCAGCATTATTTCAGAAGAGCGGGAAAAGGAGCAGGAGTGTTTCTACCTCTTTGAGATGGACAGCAGTTTAGCTTGTCCTGTTGAGGATTCCCACCTCAGTGTTGGCTCCATTCTACTGATCACGTGAGTCATTGGAAGAGCTGTTTGTGTTTGGGCCGTAATCTCCAGTGCCATTTAGAAACATAGCAAATGCTATACCAGACTAGACAATTGTAGCATACCTACCCACAGCTGACGTTAGATGTTACTGTGCCTCTGAGCTTTTTGGACAAGAGCCCTTGCTTAAGGCACGATGCTGCAGAGCTGCTCTGTTCTCTGTAGACATCCTCCTTCATAGCTTACAGACAAGTGCACTGAAACATGGAAGATGTGACTTCCTAAAATTCAGACCAGGAGTCTTGACTAATTTTCTGTGTTTGTGCTTAGAGGCACTACTTCGTGTAATATTGCTGAAAGATTTTATGTTAGCAGATTAGTATTTTGGGGAGCTTTTCTGGTCTGGTCTCTGTTTATAGCTCTGTTCTTGAGTTCTTAGCTACTTGTTCCAATGCCAGTCTGCAAAAGGTAGCTGGTTCAGAAGAGGTTGCCTATAGGACTTTCTCAGCTCTGATTTTTTTTTTAATTCTGCCCTCTAGGTTTGCTTCACTGATTGCAGTCTACATCATTGGCGGGTTCCTCTACCAGCGCCTTGTAGTGGGAGCAAAAGGCATGGAGCAGTTTCCTCACTTTGCCTTCTGGCAAGATCTGGGCAATTTGGTGGCGGTGAGTGAAAATCCCTGTGTATTCCCAGCCTGGCCCATATGTTAGGACAGGAGAAAATGGCATCTGCTTCATCTTTGTGGACTGTCTCTTGGGTAGAACTACCACCAGGGCCTTGAGGCAGAAGAAGAGGGTATCTGTTTTGGTTGTTTTTTTCGTTTGGTTGTGGGTTTTTTGGGTATGTGGGTGCGTGTGTGTGTGGTGGTGGTGGTGGGTATTTTTGGTTTGGTGTTGTGTTTTTTTTTTTTTTTTTTTTTTTTATACCTTGTTTTTTTTTTTTTTTTTTCTTTGAGTACTCTGTTTTTTGAATCCTTGCTGAGTCTGATTCCCTGCCAGTGCTCATTAGTGATTTACACTTTCCAGGTAGGAATGTTAAGCTGGGGACTGTGAAATGTTCATGTCTGACTACCTGAAACCCTTCCTTGGTCACTGTAGGCAGTGCCATTTATCCTCCATACTTGTCTCAGTGTGATGTTGCATACTGTTAATCAGTACCACATTCTACCCCAGAGCTTTCAAGACTGAGTAGGATATTTGTGTATCCTTGTCTTGTCCAGACAAGTTTTGGGGTCCTGTCCCAGATAGCACAGGGTTAGGCATAATCCCTTAGCAAAAGAGAAATCACAGAAACTGCTTTGTTTTGGATTGCATACAGTCTGATTCCGGTGCAATATCCTGTGCTTGTAGGATGGCTGTGACTTTGTCTGCCGATCTAAGCCTCGAAATGCGCCAGCTGCGTACCGTGGTGTGGGTGATGACCAGCTGGGTGAGGAGTCGGAAGAACGGGATGACCACTTGCTACCAATGTGATGGGCTTTCAACACTTGAGTTCTTTTCTCCCCATCTCCCCAGCGCTTGTTTAGCCAGGTGCCTCCCAGGCAGTTCTCTTTCTCTCACTTCTGATTTTCTTTACACTATTTGCTTTCACTGTCTCTGGCGTGTCAAGTCCCATGGATGCCTCTGGGTGTGAACAGCACTGGTCCCTGATGGCGTGTCTTATGAATATAATGCAGTTTGAGGTTTTTAAAAATGCAGCAGAGCTCTGGGGGGGGTAAAGTGCTGAGAGCTGAGTAGAAGATGGCAAGAAAACAATATGAGTGTTCAGCATGGAGTAGGAATGGGAGATGAATCACTGAGAGGAAAAAAAGGCCATGGATGGGTGCAGAAAGGGGAAGGAAAAGGAGGCAGTGGGTTAAAACAGCTGAGCTGGTAGGAGAGATCTTGTGTCTCTTGTTTCCCCCACCCCCCCCTAGGGTTTACAGGATCTGTAAGACACTGGAATTACTTTTCTTTGAATGCATTTTCAGCTTTTCTAGCTTCTGCACTGTTAACGCACTGTTTCGGCCAGCATACCCTGCACAGAGCACTCTACGCCAGACTCCATGGGGGTGGAAGAAGCATTAGCACCTCTGCAGTCTTGTCTTTTCCTGCTGGCAATATGTTGAAGAGTACACACCAGTTTCCTTCAACAGATGTAAAGGGATGCATGCCATCTTCTCAGACTGGAGAGGGGCAATGCTAAAAAAACTATAGGAGTTAAATACAGTCTTGTGACTTTCCAGGTCAGTCAAAATATTGACTCAGTCTTCTCAGTCATTGAGAAGCAAAAGGAAATTACATGCTGCTAAATAAAGGGAACGCTTACTTAAACTGACATCAAGGCAAAATGAGAAAGGTAGCTGTCACTTGAGTTCTGTTACAGGCTTCCTGAGGTGACTGCCCATGCAGCTCAGTCACTGTCAGCCTTGTGATTTCATGCTCTGTGAAAGTTCCTTGTTTGGCAGAGGGTTTTCCCGTGAAGATACCAGAATTTATCTTTATAAAAAAGGAACCATAGAAGCCAAGGACATGAATGCTAACACGTTAAAAATTGCATAAGGGACTCCCCTGCGTACAAGGTCAGCTTTAATAAATCACTATCCTCATAAGTATGGTGCAGACCAGTCTTGCCCCGAGCAGATGGTACTTGCATACTGCTACTGGCTGGGAGCGAGAGACACCTTCTTCTGGGACCCTGGTGAAAAGCAGGTACAGCTGAGTTGTAAGACTTCGTTGGAACCTTCAGGAACTTGGCACCTTGATTCCTAATTGCTTTTTATGTGAGGGGCTAGACTCTAAGCAATCCCATTCTGCCCTATTATAGACTACTGGCAGAGAACTGTCTTCAGGCTTGAGGGCAGAGACTGTGAATAAGCAAGCCACTACTGCTAACAGCAGAGTACGGACAAGGTTCATGTATTTTCAATACTGCCAAAGCAGTCTGAACAGTGACACTGAGGGAAAAGGGGTGGCCCTGCTTTCTTGCTGGGTTTAGAGTGGGCAAACAATTCCTGCTTTCTTTGACTTTTGTTACGATTTCAATCTTTCTCATAACATGGGAAAAATAGGAAGTCATTAATTTTGTTGTTACTGTTTTTCATGGTGGTGTTTAAGGTAATTTTTTTTTTTTTACAAAACACAACTTTCAAAAAAATAAAATGACCAAAAAACCTGGTGAAGTGTTGTGCTGATGTAACAGGAGCTTTCTTTGGTGCCAGAGCATCTTACTTATCTAAGGGTGAAGGGTCCTTAGTGTGGTGCCTTGTGCCTGAACTTCTTTTGCCAGGAATAGATCTCTTTTTGTTAGTACATGTTTTTTTGCTGCCACCTTGTATCATTCCAGTTCCCCTAGGGCTTCAGAGAGAAGGGTATACACATCTTTCAAAACTGAAACTTTAAAAGCTCAGGTAGTTACAGATGGGAAAAGTTTCCTATGCTCTGTATTGCTCTGCAGCAATAAAATTGATGAAGGTTGTACTTCTCAAACACTAATGTTTGTGGGGGTGGGGTAGGGTATAAAGCAGACAGACCTGCAAAGCCTGAACAAGCATTTTGCATTTCTTTTATTAAGAACATTGAACATGAAATGAAGAAGTGAAGCCTTCCCCTTTGACTGAAATAAAATCCAGTCCTCAGAAGTAGCTAGTAAGGTAGGCAGGCTAGCTGCCTGCCTACCCTGCCAAAGGTCAAACTAAACATGAGTTTTATCACACCCAGCCTGCTAAGGGTAAAATGGTTTAAGGACAGCCTTCCTCTGCTGATTGCAGTTAGAGATTCTAACCTCCCCCTTCCCTGCCCCCAAATTACATCAGA
This sequence comes from Dromas ardeola, assembly GCA_013398915.1. Lineage (NCBI taxonomy): Eukaryota > Metazoa > Chordata > Aves > Charadriiformes > Dromadidae > Dromas > Dromas ardeola. The sequence continues at coordinate 298,033 of VYZM01003131.1, read as the reverse complement.
CCAAATAGTGTTACCAGGGTGCAAGTATGGGCAGCTTCCTTTGGGCCTATTTTGATTCAAGAAGTCTCTCACAGGAACAGGGATGTCATTAAAGTGAGATTCAACAGTACAGTTAAGGCTAGGAAGCTGTTGCCACATCTTATCCATCTTCTAAGCACTTTCCTTTTTTTTTTTCTACCATGGGTCAGCCTATTCCAAAGATCTCTCATGTTTTCCTACCTATGCTATTAGGCCTCCTCCCATGCCACTACAGCTTTCCTGCAACAGTAGATGCTTTCCACACAGAACAGTCTTATGTTTCACTCAAGTACTCACGTGAAACTTCTGAAAACAGAAAAGCTGAGACCCATGGTTTATAAATCATCTTGCTTTCAGGTATTTGGCTCTAGGGGGCACTTACCTCTTCAGGGTTTTTTTTGCTTGTTGGTTTATTTTAAGCACAAGTACTTCTGGAAGAGAAGAACTCTGCCTAGGTTTTCACCTTTGGCGAACTGGTTACAAAACTTCAGAAGACCACTTTTGGGCCTTAATAAAAGAAAACCCAAACCTGGAGGGGCTGAAAGGGACGGACTCAGCCTGTAACATAATTCTATCCCATAGAAAGGAGAAGTAGCATTGAAAGATCAGTGTTCAGTTGGTGGAGGGTATATTTTTGGTTTTGTTTTGTTTTGTTTTTTTAACTGAGGAGGAGAAATATTTGTTTTACAACAACAACAACAAAAAAAAAGAGCCTGAGGCAGGCAATACAATCCTGCCTGCTTAAACTTTGTCCCGTAAGCTCTCCTGAGGATAATAAAGACAGACACAAAAATAATACAAACTGATAAGAGAACACAAAAAAAACCCCACCCCAAAGTCCCAGCCCATTTTATGAAGAACCTTGGCGCTTCTGGAGACTGCTTTGGATCTGTAAATTATGCCCTAGCACAATGGGGGGAAAAACCTAGTGCTGCAATGTTCCCTAATATAAGACAATCCCCCTCCCCTTCGGTTTTCCCATCACCTTGTCATAAGTACTCAGGATAAATCCTCCTCTGACTGGTTCAAAGAAGAGCATCTAGAGTGAACAGCTGCCACAACACTTTGTCTTCACTCTGTATCTCTACAGGAGACAGTAAAGCTAAGGCAGCTCCTATTGCCATGGGCCTTCAAGTTTGGTATGCATGCTGGAATGGCTATTAAATCCAGTTCATGAACAGCCTCAGTTTTTGTTGTTTGGGGTTTTTTGTTTTGTTTTTTTTTTTTTGTTGGTTTGTTTTTTTTTTTTTAAGAGTGGAACAGCAGCAGCCCCTTTTGATCAAATTCTTGTTTGTCCACCGCTGTCGCTTGGAATTTACTAGTTCCCCTTCCTAAATGCCCCAAGCAGAGCTGCTCCCAATGTCCTTGTGGGGCAGGCTCTTCCTATGCCTCAAGTTCTGGCACAGCAAGATTCAAAACTAAGATCTAGCAGACCTGCTGTAGCAAAAAAGCAGTGAGGGCAGTTCCCCTTCAGAAGTCTGCTAGGACAGAAAGTGGTGTCCTTCCCGTCTTTACGTGGTATACAGGAGAGGCATATTCAAAATCAGGAAGAAAGAAAGATGTTTCAAGGCCCCAATTGGGAGTTTTCCTCCCCCTTGTAGCACCGTTAAGAGACCAAGACATGGGCTTGTGCATGGCAGTTTCAATCAGTTAAATTCCTTCTCATTCTTCTTGAATGCAAGACCACAGGGGACTGTCCCATTCTTCCCCACCGCAACAGGATTCTCCAAAGCTGGCAGCTGCCCTAGGGTCAGAGCAAAAGTGAGACCTCTGGCTTCAGAGCTGTTAGGTCTCCTTGAGGACATTGATTTTGGCACAGATCTTGAGAGCCGGTCCCAGCTTGATATTCATGGCACTCATGAGGTGTTCCTCCTTCAGAAGCAACAGGGCCTGGCCATCGATTTCCTGTGACCGAAACTCCTCAGCAATCTCCTGGCACCCTGTGAAACCAAAAAAATAGCACTGAGAAACAGATGTGCCCTGGGTGTTTCCCTTGTTCCCACTCTTTGGACCTCTGGCAGGTACAGAAAGCAAGGCAGGAATCTAACCAACCCTCCTCCCCACTCTACTCCACTCTCCGCCTGAGAAGTACAAGTCATTCATTTGTATGACCAGTTCAGAAACGTGTACAAAAGTACAATAAAAGCACTAGCTACCACTGACACTGCTTTCTTTCCAGAAAGAGAGCAACAGATTTCTCCGTGCTACTGGATCACAGGACTGCAGGAGAGGATCTTAACTTCACCTTGCAGTGATGCAATGAACTCGTACACTTCTTCCACGCTCCAACGACTGGGATTGCTGGACAGGAAGACTGGGTTGATGCCATGTAGATCAGGGGTAGGTGGGGCCATACTAGAGTTTGACAGGTCCCTCTCTCCATGACTGGCCCTTACTGACAGGGGTCCTGGAGATGTAGGGGACAAAGCTTCATCATAGCTGGAGTTATCAGAGCCTCGACTTGAGTCTTCCTGGCCCTACAAGCCCATAAGAAAGAAATAAACCAAAAGGCGTTTTGTAAGAAATTCACAATTACTAGGTGCAAAACAAGACGTTGGAAATGGCAGTAGTTGTCCCAACAGTCGGGGACAACTGTCTCAGGCTGTTGGTCCAAGAGCAGCTGACACAAGAGCTCCTTAATGCCAGAAAGAGATGACTTTACTCTCGCCTCCCTTCCTCTTCCTTCTCCCCATCCTTCCCCAGTCCATTCCTCTTCCTCATATCAATGCTGATGTTCATTCGATTTTTCTATAATCTGATTCAAATCATTTATGTGGAAGAATGCTCATCAAACAGGAAAAGAGGACTATTTTCTACTGCAGCTGTCTCACTCACTGAGACCTCTGAGACACAGGCAGGAGTGAACAGAATAAGTACAAATGTGAATCCACTTTTTGCAGTTGATGAGTGATTAGAACAGTTCCCTGTGCCTTGTGTAACAACTGTGTCAGTGCGCACTTGGCACATCCTGTACGACTACCCCCACTGTGAGAAACTGGTACATCCAGCAGTGACAACTGTTACACTGAGATCTGCCTTGACAGAGGCAGACAGGACTATGTCCTTACCCTGTGGCGCTTGCCCTGGATCTTTGTTCGAGCGATTTCAGAGCTGCTGCGCCGTGGTCCCCGTCGGCGCACACGAGCATAGTTAGCTTCCTGGAATTCCTTCATCTTCTTTCTCTGTAGCCGAAACTGATGGCTGCAGCTGACATTGTACCTCAAATGGGTAGAAGCAGAGCAGGAGTTAGGAAATGGCAACTATCTAAACCTACTGCTTCTCCTTACTCTAGATGGCGATAAAACTCCTCTTTACCATGAAGTTCTGTTCCTCCTCCTTCTAAGACTTCCCCTTGGAAGGAACCAGTCCAGACTTCTGACACAACCAATATTTGGACACCAGAGTCTTGATCTAACATCTGAAGGGTCAATTAAGTCATTCCCCTAAGGGAAAAAAGACCCATAACAAGCACTCTGCTATCAACAGGAGGCAGCAATGGCTACTCTAACTTCTCCCCATTTCTTTTCCCCAGTGCTCCCTTGTGTCTTTGTCTACTACCAATGCGGCAGACAGCTACCAGTATGCAATTCGTTTAGTCAGTCAAGTGTATCTTTTACTGAAGAGAGGTTTTCTGGAGCTCAAGAACTTCCCCCTTCCCATTTTATTTTCTGAGCAAGTCATCCTGTTTACATTCAACACCACATCCACCTGTCCAGACCTAGAAGCATTCACAAAACATATAGAGTCCTGAAGAATCTCCGTGGCCAGTGCATCCCATGGAGGGAGAATCAAATGTATTGAAGTGTTGTACACTACCTAGAGAAGGGGCATGTGCCCAGTTCCAGAGAATATATAGTCAGAGAAAAGGAAGATTATGTCTTGCTATTACCTTTTAGCACAGGTCATGGAACAAAACCTCTTGGAGCCACGGAACTGGGTTGCTGGGGCATACTTTCCGCAGTATTCACACTTCAGCAAGTTTGCCTTCTTATCAAGCTCTAGTGAGAGACAGAGATACACACCAATTGATGATCTGAACTGAAGCAGATCACACACATGGATTTCCCATTCCACTACTCTTCCTCTGAACAGACAGATTCCATGCACTATCCTCTACTAAGCAGTTAGCTTGGGGAAGAAGCTCGGGGAAAAGAGGCAGAAGCTCCACTAATTAGGACCACACGATACCAAACAGAGCAGTTTATTTCTCCTTGTCAGTACCACTTCACTGAACAAGCCAAAAATAGCATATCCCTCATATCCTACAAGGCTATATGGGAGATCTCCATCACAGCACTCTCTGCTGTGTCCACACATCCTTCACGTCCTTCAGAGTCATTAAGACAGGTACAGTTCAGATTCTCCTGCTTACTGCTGACACAGGGTGTGTTAGATCGTATTAACAACAAAGTACTGCATTCTGGCACTCAAGAAAAGGTGATCCTAGGTCCATAGCTTGAGTCTCTAGGGATTTAGCAGGAAGGGATGCGAGTCGTAATGTATAAACTTAGTAATACAGCATCAGAGAGCAGAAACTTTCAGTAACACTAGCTAGGCCTCCTGGTGCTGAAACTCACCCATCGAAGCACTGTCCCCTCCCGGGGAATTGCTGGACAGGTTTTCACTCTGGCCAGAAGGAGCCTCTCCCTGTAGCGGTTTCTCAGATTCTTTCAGCAGCTGAGAACAACCCACCTGGACAGGATGAGAGAGTTGGGCCCATCAGTAAAGGATTCTCTGTGTCCACCAGTTTCTGCAAGGTATATGCTGCTCACACCTTATTACAGCTCTGAAGAATCCCTCTGCCTACTAGGGAAGGAGAGATGCTGAACAAAGTTACTACTGTTTCCTGACTCATAGGCTTGGTGGTTCATTCAAAGATCACCATGTACTATCAGCCTTGAATATCCTGCAATTCCATGTAACTGCATTTCCCCCTTATTTGCGTTAACTTCACTCACTGCTTGTTTAAAATGCAGTACATCTTTCCTTCACTAAAAACCAGAAAGAACCTTTTGATAATTCCTTCATAAATTATTGCTTTGGGGACTACTGAAAGCAGTTCCCATGACACTTGCTTTACTCCCTCCAATCCACTCTCTTTAATACGACCACTTAATGCTTTGCCTCACGCATGACACCTCCTTCCTTTCCCTTCCTCTTCATTGTCTGTGTCCCAGGCTAAAAAAACCAACTGAGAACATGGGGAAAAAAAAAACTCCTGTTCAAAGATGGAAGCCCACCGTCCTCCCAGGATGGTGCTACACCTCCTTCCCCAGCAGCAGAGAATCCCTACCGGAAAGGGCTCTGCTCCTTCCTGGATGACAAAGCCCTCAATGATGTGTGTGAGGATCTGGGGCTTGACGATTGCTTGTGGGGGTTTGGAATCTCCCATCTGACGTGATACCATTGCCAGGTTTGGGGTGGGAGCAGAGGTGGGGGTGACTGATGCTCCTTCACTTGAGGTGGTATTTGGGGTTGCAATGGCAGCAGGGTCAGATTTATCTGGAAAGTTAACAGCACAAGAGTCAGTTACTTTTGCTCCATCTACTTCAAGTGGAATGTAGATCGGATCATTAGCACACACAAGCAGAGCTCTCCTTTGTACCTCACCTCCAAGGCCACTCTTCTCCTCCATGTTTTTGGGGCTGTCTGTCACAGGAGAGGACCTGGCAGGCATAAGTGCAGTGACACTGGGTGATTCCTCCTTCTCCTCCTCTGACTCTGCTTTGCGCTTAACAGCTAAGGTCTGAGACTTGCCCTGCATGAATAAAGAGAAATAAGTAAGCAGAGAGAGAAGCCCCAACGCAAGGAACAAGACAGACTGAAGGCAAAAGAAAGACGCATCCTGCTCCATCATCATGGATGCATCCTGCTCCAGACTAGTTCCTTCTCCTGGAAATGCCTCTATCTCCTTCACAGTATATATCTCTACTTAGGAGCATTTACCTAGCAGGGAGCAAAGCTACATGTATCAACACGAATTGGGATATTGATACAATACCAAGACAGTGTGTGAACCTCAAGCGATTATTCCAGGAAGAAAGAAATGGAATGGCAGTCACCCAGCAGTTTCCGAACAGGCTCTTGGCTAGATCAGATCAGTTTCAATGGAGAGTCAAAACGGTAGGGGTAACATGTTGGATGGGAGCAGAATTGTCCCCCCACTCTAGAAATGAGACAAATCCTGTGACACGTTCCTGAAGAAGCAGCCAGAGTTCAGAAACAGTCTCTCAACTGGCTAAGGGTATTTGAGCTGGCAAAGTGCTGTTGTCCCAGGGATTTAGGCAGGCCCTTGGTGGACAATTCAGAGCAGCATGGATGAGGCCCATGGAACATGAGCCATCTTTGTTTTCCTCTGCATAGCCTGTTACTGGGGGATCCTCTGAGGCCTAGAGTCAGTGGCTGGTACCACATGCCAAGGAATCTCAGACCTGGAGGTATCAACACCTAATGAGCAGAGGGGAGTTCAGTCTTCATGGCCCACTCAGCTCTCATCTCTCTCTTGAGGGAGACAACAAAGAAGCAACAAATGGTTTGTATTTGGTTTATGTGGCAAGGTTTTGGTAGCATGGGAGCTGCAGGGCTGACTTCTGTGAGAAGACACCAGAAGCCACCCCATGTCCAACAGAGCCAGTTCCAGACAGCTCCAAGACAGACCCACCGTTGGCCAAAGCTAAGCCCATCAACAATGGTGGTAGCGCCTCTGTGATAACATATTTAAGGGTAAAAAGTACTGCATAACACAGCCGGGAGAGACGAGTGAGAAACTGCCCTGCAGACACCAAGGTCAGTGAAGGAGGAGGGGGAGGAGGTGCTTCAGGCACTGAAGCAGACATTCCCCTCCTGCCCGTGGTGAAGACCATAGTGATGCAGGTTGCCCCCCTGCAGCTCATGGGAGACCCCATGCCAGAGCAGGTGGATGTGCCCTGAAGGAAGCTGCAGCCAGTGGAGAGCCCATGCTGGAGCAGGCTCCTGGCAGAATATGTGGCCCGTGAAGAGGACCCCACAATGGAGGTTTTCTGGCAGGACTTGTGACCCCGTGAGGACCCACACTGGTGCAGTCTGTTCCTGAAGGACTGCACCCTATGGAAAGGACCCATGCTGGAGCAGTTCATGAAGAACTGCAGCCCATGGGAAGGTCCCACGTTGGAGAAGTTTGTGGAGGACTGTCTCCTGCGTGAGGAACCCTACGCTGCAGCAGGGGACAAGCATGAGGAGGAAGGAGTGGCAGAGTAAACATGTGATGAACTGATCGCAACCCCTATTCCCCATTCCCTTGCACTGCTCAGGGGGAGGAGGCAGAAGAGTCAGGAGTGAAGCTGAGCCCGTGAAGAAAGGGGAGAGGTGTTTTATAGATTTGTTCTTATTTCTCATTATCCTATTCTGATTAATTGGCAATAAATTAATTCCCCTAAATTGAGTTTGTTTTGCCTGTGACAGTAACTGGTAAGTGATCACCCTGTCCTTATCTCAACCCACAAGCTTTTTGTTGTATTTTCTCCCCCTGTTCTGTTGAGAAGGGGGAGTGATAGAGCATCTTGGTGGTCAGCTGGCAGCCAGCCAAGGTCAACGCACCACATTGTTAAATATGATATTTAGTATGACAGCTACCTCATTTCAGGCATGGTCTCAGTCTCATCTATTTACTTCATGCAAGCCTTTCAATGATAATGTGGAAAAAAAAATGCTTGTACTCAGTAACCCCAAGGGCTGGATTGGAATTAGTGTTTTCTAGAGCAAAAAGTCTCCACATCCCTTTACCAATACCTCTTACCTATACCATCCCACTGACCTGGGCCTGGACTGTGACTGGTGTCCTAGGAATGAACAAAGAGAATCCATATGCTATTCTCCTTCTCAATGGTATCACTTACTGGCAACTGGACAGACTGCATGTAGAATGCCGCTGGCATCTGAGCCACAACTGGAGAGGAGGCTGGGCTCTTCACCATGTGGGCTGTGCCTTGAACTTGTGCCAAATTCACCCCTGTGGTGAGAGAAGGAGCTTCCTGTGAGGATGCTGGAGCTGAAGAGGATGACGGGGAAGCAGCATGGGCTTGGGAAACAGGCTGGACCACGGCTGGCATTCCCCGGGATGTTGGCACTGCTGCAGCAATCTGAGCCAAACCCAGTGCTTGGGCTTGGCCTGAGCCCTGCTGCCGAGTACCCACCACCTGCACTGGGATGTGTGGTGGAGGCTGCTGTGTTGCTGACATTTTGGTAGGCCCAAGCTGAGGTGGTTTGATAGGGGTGACCAGAGATTTTGACTGAATTGGAATAGGTGACTTGGTGGCTGGCTGGCAAGGACTGTCCTGCGGGAGCTGCACAGGCTGTGGCTGGGACTGCAACATAGGTTGCACCACGAGGGTCTGAGCCTGCTGCTGATTTTGAGGTGGAGCCTGCTGCTGTGGAGGCTGAGCTTGCTGCTGCGGTTGGGTCAGAGAGGGTGCTTGCTGCTGTTGCTGCTGTTGGGCCAGCTGGAGGTGGGTGGCTGTGTGGAGGAGCTGGGACTGGCGGTGCTGGAACTGCTGCTGGTGATGAATGGCGATCTGCTGCTGGATCACCACCTGCTTCTGCAGGTGGATCTGCTGCTGCTGCTGGATCAGCGAGTGTGGCTGGATCTGTGTATATGTGGCTACACAAACACGGAGTGGGAAAAGAGCAGACCACAAAAGTTAGCTACAGTGCAGCTGGAAACAACAACAACAAAAAAAAGGCAGGCAGCCACTGTAGTGGTTTGAGCTATTAAGCTCCAAAATGACTGACAGCTTACTGGCAGAGGACATAGGGGACTAAATCAACTTCTCTTGCTAACAGAGAGGAATAAGCCCTAGAGAGACCCATCTCCAGGAGCACAAAGGCTGGGAGGCGTGTTGGAAAATCTCTCACCGCTCTCTTCAAATGGCACTCTCTTGCAAAAGCCCAGTGGGCTCCAAGAGAAGGAACAGGAAGGCCTGCATTTACCTGAGCTGATCAATGTCTGGCTGGGTGCTGGCGTAGCAGTCCTGGTCAGGTTCATGCCCACCGTTTGCTGTCCACTGCTGTCCGTTTCGCCCTTTTTTGTGGCTGCATTCTCTGTCTCTGTCTGGCTTCCCTGGCTGACAGTCACGGCCTGGGCAGCTGCTACTGGCAATGGCTGAACCACCCCTGTGCCTTTCCTTTGGCAACTGCCAGCGGCGCCTGCTGAGGAGGTCTGGCTCAATCCCGTTGAGGTCTGGCTCCCACCACTTGCCACCACACCCCCAGAGACACCATTGCTGCCTGCTGCCCCCTGGCTCAAGTTGAGGGACTGGCCTGCACTGCCGGAGGAGGCCTGAGCCACCACCAAGGTCTGGCCTGTGCTGGTGGCCTGTGGTAAGCCTGAAGCCTGGGAGCTTCCTGGCAGAGCTGCCTTCTGAGCAGAGCCTTGGAGCGGGGCATTTGTGGCCGAGGTCTGCTGGCTCCTCACAGCCAAGTTCTGCACCTAGAAACACACATACAAAACAGAGTCTGTTTGCTTTACGTACATTACTTGCTGCAAGTTTGGCAGAGAACTCATAAGCACCACGCTCTACTGGGATGCAGGCTAAATTGATGCTTCAAGCCTCACACGGGGAGGTGGCTAACACTGCAGGGCAAAGCTCAGGTGTGGCCCTCCCGAGGAGACATTACCCTGAACTCCCTCCTGCCCCATCTCTGATGGAAGTTAAAGATCTCGTGGCACTTTCTGACTCTGAGGACACCGCCGTTCTCTGAGGCATGGGATAGCCTTCAGACCTGCCTGCCATGCACTCGTATTGGGAGGATCCAGTTTAGCACATCTCTAAAAGTGCTGAGATATGCTTTTTAAAGACCAGTAACAATTCTTGTGCCACCTGCCTCCTCCGTCTGTGCAGGGCTTTCCATTCAGGAGGCCCACATATTTACTTATGGCCTGTCGCCCTTCCAATTTCAGCAGTTCCTCTGCATTTTGGTGCTGCCATCCTCTGTGTTTACTCCCCCTCCAAATGCAGTGTTATCTTCAAGTTTGATCATGGCTGACTTTCCTTCAAAGAAGGTATTCTAGACAAGAAAAATATGAAGTAACTGGAAATCCCAAGAATGACTGGGATGCCATGGCAGCTCCCTGACCTGGAGAATTACTTATAGATTAATGCAAGAGCTAAGACCTTATGTCCTGTTTGGTGTTTGGCATCTTTACAACAGCAAACCAAGTGAAGGAATACTACCGCCGGCAAAGACTCTTCATTGTAGAGTGACTGAAAACTGGACATAGAACTCAACAATTCTTTTCACACAAGGACAACTGAGAAACCACAAAGACGGGACTGATCCAGCCTGTGGCTCACTTCAGAAATTTTAAGAAGAAATGAATCCCATCTCTGGAGGCAAAAAGCAAACATGAAAAAATGGTGATAAGAGAGAACAGAATCTCCTGCCTGCACAGGGACATAGGTTGCAGGTAAAATCGAGCTAATCTGCTACACAGGACAGCTGGAGACAAAGACCAGAGTGTGGGGTGATGGAGAGCAGGGGGAGGGGAGGACTCTGGGAGGGGGTGTCACTGACCTGGTCTGTGTCTGCATGGACCCCAGGCGACTGAGTGGGTGGTACCTCCTGCTGGACAGCGGCCACAGCCCCGTTGGGCATCAGGATGAGTTGGGAGGCAAGAGGCACATTACGGCCCAAGGTCCGGTTTACCTGCAACAGGTTCCCCAGCTGTGGCTGTTGAGGGAGGGTCAGATGATGTGGAATGCAAAGAACGGAGGGGAAGAGAGAAAGAAAGACAGCGAACCACAAGCAAACAGATTACAAAGCAACACTGGGCTGCAATGTCACACATTGCAAAACCCCCAACCCTCTCTGCACTGCAACACTGAACGTAACCCTTAAGAGCAGGAAACTGGGAACAGTTTCCTTATGGAGACAAGCACTCTTCTATCAAACATGGGCCTGGGCCAATTCCCACAGACTGCCCAAGGCTGGCCAAAAGACTGGGGTATCATTTAATTTTCAGATGTATATCTGAGACTGGTTGAGAAACAGTGATAAAATACATACATCCAAGACCAGGGTTACTTGAAAAGAAGGGTATAACAATCTGTATCTGAAGTCAACTGAGTTGCAGAAAATATTTTTCAAGTAGGTAACCAAACTGACTATAGTCAAGTCTAATGTTTTTTATTTACAGCACTTCAAACCAATTAAAAGGATGAGATATTTGTTCATGGTGATTTGTGTTTTGAGACTTACTTGAATTCTGACTTACGTTCCTGAGCTCAGCAGTGGTAGAAGACAGGAATTAACCATGCATCTGTCCCAGCATTGAACCAGAAGAGTGGCTTTTTTTCTGTGAGCTATATTAAAGTCTAGGATATATATTTCACATTTACACTCTAGTAAGAAGTGCCATGGGATCTTTAACATCTATGCAGAGCAGAGAAAAACATAGTTCTTGACGATCTCACCTGAGCCACATAATACAAAGCTCATCTACCCTCAAAAGCTGAGCCCAGAATCAAGCTTGTGTTTTCAGGGACAAGAGCTTCCCCATCTGAATTTAAAATATCACGGATACAATATTCATCATCCTTAAAGCTAGAGTTAGTCCAAAGGTGTTGGTAATCCCAAGCAGTGAAGCACTGAAGTGGCTAGGAAGTGGGGTTCATGGTCAGGACACATTTTGCATATGCATCTCTTACCCGGAGATACATCTGGGCCTGTGACTGGTTGAGAGGCGGTGAGGTGGTATTCCCAAGGAGCACAGACTGCGTCAGGGTTGTGGCGCTGGGGGAACTCACGCTCTGTGACCGACTGATCAGCTGAGCAGCTGATGTGGTGGCTAGGTTGATCTTAAAATAGAGAAAAGCCACAAATCATATATGAAGAGACGGAGGCAAAGAAGTACGTACAAATTCACTTACTGGGGTACAGCCAGAACAGACATTTTACAGATTTTTTTTCTGTATCCCACAGGGGACCAAGAAGAAAAAAGTTCCTGCCTTAAGGGGCTACACAATCTAAACTAGCCAAAGCTCAGGATGCTAACCTCATTTGTATGCTGAGCCTGAGTATCACTGTTAGCGTGCAACTGCAATAAGAGATCCAACAGAAATACATCATTTTTCCAGCCTCTCAAGTAAAGGGGAAAAAAAAACCTACAAAGTTATCTCATGTCTACCAACTCACTCACTTTCTGAATAAATCCCAGTTCCTCAATACTCACTACAAAACCAGACTTCCTCTCATTCAACAAACTAAGTACTCTGTCCAAGAGAAAAAGAACATTCCCTTTCAAGCTGTTTGTGATTCCTTCTCCCTCTTAGAAGTCCTGATTCTTTTCTAATCCCCAACAATGTATCCCCAAAGCCTCAGAGAGATATCAACGTCTGTCTTTACAGCTAAGAGGCGCCTCCCCCTCAGAAACCTTCTCTGGTCTCCTCAACCCCCATCCATAATGACAGCACCCCAAATCCTCAAAGTTGTCTGCATCTTGTGGATTCCCAGCATTCTTAGAATCTGTGTTTCCCTGGCTGACTGCCTTCCTAAAAGACAAAGAGGAGAAAGAACAAGGCAGGCAATGGGAGGGAGACTTTGATATATGTGCATGAGGGAGCAGTTACTTACAGAGGCCTGGGTGGTGGTGGTCTGTTGCGGTGTGCTGGTGTTGGGGGAGCTGGCCTGTCTACTGGCTGCAATTGTAGCCTGCAAAAGAGATTGACAGAGAAATGAGTACCTGGAACACACTTTTCAGTGCAGCCCAAATATTTGGCTTTGTCAGAACACCTAGTCCCATCATCATCTTCTCCCATTCCTGAGAACAGGAGCACAATCTAACCACTACAAATCCCTGCCATGCCCTACAAATCAGGTAGGGCAGCAACTCAGCAAGGTACCTCCTCTTCTTCAATCAGTTCAGTCCTATATAATACCCACATCAGTGCACGACAGACCCCTACAGTGCATGACATCCAGTCCTTCCACCCACGAGTACACACCCTACTGTTGTCCCAGCTTGTCATGCTACACACTGCAACACTCATCCTGATGCTGCAATCCATTCTGTTAACACCCAGACGTCCCCCACAATATTAGCAATTTGCTGGGTGAGTTAGGCAGTTTAGTAACAATGCAATAATAGCACTCCAAGTAACAAATTTGAGATTACAGCACATATGGTTCATGGAGGAATGTAAATGTTGTTAGATTCTTCCCCCCCTTTATGATCCCATGAGAATTCCACTGTACGAGTTTAGTTAGTTTTATAACTAAGATTTGTGCAAAACTGGTGAGAGGACTCTATTCCCTCTGTGCTATAAAACCGCAGGTAGGGATTTTGAGAACAACTAAATCCTGGACTAACAGCCAAGGAGCGCAGCTACTGATGGAGATACCAGACAGAACTGTATGCACATCACATATAATTCATCTTCAACTGATGATAAAGTCTTAAAGTCTTGCAAGTGAGGAAAGTTGCTAAAAAAAATTAAAAAAAAAAAAATCACTCAACAATTATACCTCATAATATATCTTGATTTGTATAAACATATCTCAATTAAAGAAACATCCTCCTGCCTGGACAAGATCTATCCCAGATCTCTCTTGCTAGTAACTGGTAAAGAAAACATGGAATACTAAGTTTCAAGACATAAAATTTAGAGGATACTGCCTGAAATTTCACACACACAAGACCACGTTTATTCTCAGAGAAATAACAATCCATGGTTCACTTTATGAGTTTTTAAACACTGCTGCATCCACTGCTGATTTAACCACCCATCTTTTATTTAAAGAAGGTGCAGGGGCTAGTCATAGGCCTCTAAAGTGCAAGTTTCCTTACGGGGATACCAAATTTTATCTTCCCCTGCTCTGTACCTGAAAACCAAATGAGTCTCTGTATCAAGCTTCCCGTTTACTAGCTGTTTGTATTACCTTTAAACAACCTGTTTAGGGCCTCGTCGTCTAATCATGGATCAGGAGGACCTTGGTGCACAAGTCACCGTATAAAGAGAGAATCTCTGGATCTTCCCCAGAGAACGATCCAATTCCTCTCCTTCTGCCCCTTGGCAACTCACCTGCTGTACAGCAGCCAGGCTGTGAAGCTGGGCACTGTTAAGTTGCTGCTGGAGCATAAACTGATGAAAGTACTGGGCTGCATTGGGCTGTCTCTGGAGAGCCTGCAGGGCCTAGAGAAAGAGGAAAACCCAATTGTCAAAAATAGCGTGCCCTTGAAATGTGATTAGAGAGAGCAATGAAGAAATAAATAACAGCCATGAGACCATCCCTAGACTTCATGAAAAAAGCAAAGTCACTAGATTAGCACATCAAAATACGTAGTACAGCTGCAAATTTGTTAAAAGACTAAATCACAGGTGTATTCCAGAACAGCAGGAAGCATGCTTGCAAGACTTTATTAAACTCCAGGAATTTGGGGATATGCATGTTCAAGCAGGCAGACAAGTGTTCCAGTATAGTATGTCTATGGAGTATATGCATATAGAGAGGAACTGGAATGATAAACTGAATTACTTGCTCTAGAAAAGCAGGCTAAAATTAATCTATTGGCTCACAGCACGGATTAAATCTAAGAGGCTGGACACTAGAGGAGTAACCTATAAAACATGAAGCATAGTATCAGGCTACAGGAAACAAAGATCAGGCCTAGCACAATAATTTCTAAATCTGAACACATGGCAGTCCTTCAGGCACGCTCCCACCTTGACACACAACTCAGAACAGGAAAGGGCTCACAATCGTCTTCCACTGATATACATCGCATCTCAAAACAAAACCACGTCTCACCTGTACTGCCTGTCGCTCATAGAGAGACATCTGTGATATCTGAGGACGGGTGCTTCCTCCAGAACTGGAGCTCCCGCTGGTGGAGCTGGAGTTCTGCTCACTTTCGGTCTCCATGGTGACAGGATCCCAGGAGCTCAGGCTGAGACGGACTCCAGATCTACATCGAGAGAACTGGAAACTAAGTCAGGCTGGAGAAAGAACCAAACCACATTTCACTGCATTACACAGCTTTTTTACTGGAATATCCCAGTACGAGGCTCCTTGCACAGCTTTGCTACGGCAGTGGGACCGGGAATGCCGGGGTTCTGAAATCACCCATAAATTATAGTCACAGTTTAAACCTTTTATTACCACAGTCAGAAAAGTAACGCACACGTTCTCATATTTTTATTGCCATGCTAGAGTTGGAAGCTACAGCATCCTGAATTCTTAAAAAGGCAGCAGTGTGAAGGAGCAGCTGCAGCTCATTCAGGCAATCCTTCGGTTACAGACCTGATCACCTCTCTTTCAAGGCTAGTGAACTGAGGCAAATTGCACTGTGCATCCAGTCTCCCCCTGCACTTTGGCAACTTCCGATCCTCTCTTCCTCCAGTCCCACAAGAGGTATAATTATCCTGCAGCTCCACTGCCCTACTGCAGATATATCAAATCAGACCCTCCTCCTCCCAGTTTAGCACCCTAGCCTTCAACTGTTTCTTTCTTTCTCTGATCACATGGACTTCCAGCTACTTGTTGTTCCTGATAGATCGTAACTTGAATGTTAGCCTGGAAGCTGGTATCTGTAGTGGCGCGTTGCTTTCAGGAGGAACAGAGTTAGAAATAGAGTGGATGAAGGATTCACTGGCAACACTTGTGACAGAAAACCTGCTGAAGAGGTTATGCAGAGCCAGAGAGATCTTCCAGCAGAAGAAAGATGAGTTGCAGTGAACTGCAGGACAGAGAAGGACTGGAGAAGGCTTTCATCAGCCCTGAGAAAGAGAAGCGAGACTGAAGAGAGTTGTAGGCAGAAGAGTAACACATCAGGATGATGAGGGAGTTCCCTGCAGCAAGAAACATGGGCTATACAGGGAGTAGCGGTAGGAGGGATTAGAGGCAGAAAAGGGAAAGCACAAAAGTGATTATTCAACGGAATTCCACTGAAAAAAATTGAATCTTTAGAAGGATATCATTCCATGCAAGATTAAAAAATCTTCTGATAGTCTCAATATCACTGACAACTTGTTTATTTCCAAAACAACAGCTGGCTCCCCTGCAACCTACCTGGGACACCTCTAAATGAGACCCCTAGGCTTCCAGGATCCCACAGCACCAGCACAGCCCTGGTATCTAAACCTTTCAAATCCAGAGATTTCAAGCTTCACATCCCTCACCAAACACAAATTTTTCAGATGCGTAAACAAACAGACCAGCGCAGCAGAAAAGGAGGTGCAACAAGTCTCGACCAGACAACTTTTTAAATTCTGGAATGGTGTTAAGGGCAGCAGATGATTTTAAAGTAGGGCAACAGCATTAACACTGCAGACGATGGCTGGCTAAATCAGGGAACTGCTGCTCCAAACCTGCTCCTCAAAATTTGGAAAATTCTGTAATTGACACTATAGTTGACAAGTAGATAGCTGCTGCTCCAGTCCTGTCTTCCCCACACATCTTCAACTCCGCCCTCAAATCCTGCCCACGCATCTCCCTGCTAATCCAAGACGGGCTTCCTGCACTGCTTCAGCAGTGGCCATAGGTAATCCTGCCTTGCAGTCTTCTCCTCCTCAACCAAGACACACCCCCTTCTAACTGGCCACTACTGTCTTCAGGCACAACTCTATTACAGCTAGAAACAGCTGCTCAATATGCCTACCTAGAACACAGAAGATCTGGAGGAGACAATTACCTTAAAGATCTTCCCAGGCGGCAGCAACACAAAAAGTAAATGAAGCCTGAAAATAAATAAATCGTGAAGGAAGAGAATACAGACTTCTTGAAAGAAACTGTGGTAGATAAATGAAGTACTTTGAATGCGGTTGAAATGCAAGTCAAAGTGAAGTTACACATATTACACCAAGTTGCCTAGTAGCTCAGCTACCATTAGGAGACAATTTCTGTTCTCTTGCCCACCCTCAGCCCCCCTGTGCAGGTTCCTCCCAGCATTTACCTTGCTTCTGGTGCTCACTAGATCAACTTGTTGACTTAGCAGAAAAGCTACGCTAAACGTCATTTTCTGCCAGATCAATGAGTTGAATTAGCGCACTTGTGATCCCGCAAGTGCCAGCGAGAGAGAAAAGAAGGTAACTAAGGTTCAGCTTAGCTGTAGCACATACCCTTACCCTCAACAGCTGCACCAGGAGAAACCTGGTTTCTGACTTGGTGCTCTGCTCCACTAATTTGTGTTTCCTCAGTTAACACCACCATTCATTCTTAAGATTTCCAGCATTTTTGTTGGAATCTACTTAAAATCGGGACCTAGCACAAACGAAATCCTACTGAAACACCTCTGGGACGAGAGGCATCAGAAATTTTTGGTCTCTGTGCAGGCAAAAGCCCGTTTGGAGGCATGGATAGAGAGGCATACTCTCCCTTTGCAGAAGGGCGGTAAGAATTTTAAGTCACTCACAGCAAGCAGTTATCCAGCAAAACCCTTTCCAAACACAAAAGTGAACAGCGAAAAGGCACAGTATTTCCCCAGGCAAGTTCATCTAAGGATGCAGCTCCATGTTAGTGTAATCCAATCCAAACACAGACTATTCCCACACAAAATAACATGGATTGCACCCTCTCCCCTCCTCCAAGAGCATCTTCCAGCACCCTACTCTTACACAAATCTAGTGATCGCTGGGATATCAGATCACTTGACTCAGCTAGCTGCTCCACGAGATAGACAGCCTACTAAAAATTATTAAAGGATGAGTTTTCCAAAAGATTGAGTTAATCAACTCACCTTGCAAATGTAATCAGTAGATCCCAAGCAAAAAAAAAAAGCCCAACAGGGTAACAATGTGGCCCTTACTGGAAATTAACCTTTGAACAACAGTTAAATTGAATTAAGCCTAACAGAACTGCACCCCACAATGGCAGACATGGAAGGATACAAAAGCCTATTAACACCATGGTAGGAATGACAGCACAGCATAAAGGAAGGGAAGAAGGGAGAAAACTAGCTCCTGGAGCAGTACAAGCATGAGAATATTGGCCAGTCCAGAGCCTAAGCCACGCTGCTAATCTCAGCACACATCAAAAACACCACAGGTGGCCCGTCTACAAGTTCCTGACCTTTCTCAAGTGCAAGAGCACAGGAGTCAGGCCAAACAGCTACTCTAGTCACTGAACACTAGGTAGAAAAGTTTTACTTGCTCACTCCATCCATTCCTCCTGGCATGCAACTGCTGCCTGCAGAACATTTTCTAACCTTACAACTGGTTTTGTCACTTCGTCCTCGAGAAGGTAAGTTAGCGAGCAACAATTTGCACAGCTTTGAACACAGGTTTCGGGGAGAAAAATTAGCAACCGGGCCAGCAGCACTCTCCTCTCTCTGTTACTGTAGTTTTCTACCAGGGGGTCTCCCAGCCACGCAAGCAGAGGCGTGAAGCTGCCGGGACGCGTTAACTCTGCTACGGGATGCACTGGGAGCAGCAGCCGGTCCGACTCCCGAGCGCCCAGCACCCTCTCGCCCCGCACCGCAGGGCCGCCCGGCCGCCGGGGCCGCAGCCGACCGGGAGCAGGGAGGCCGGGGGGAGGAGGGGCAACGCGACGGCAGCCCCCGGCCGCCGGTAACTCCGACAGCAAAGTTAAGCCGACAGAGAGAGTGTGGGCGCCCGTGTGCGCCCTGCCCGCCCGCCGGCAACACGAATGTACCGTACAGGCGGACCCGCCGCAGGATGCCCGCCGCGGGGAGCTAAAGAAAGGCGCGTGTTTAACACCCGACCGCCGGCGGGGGGAGCGGCGGCTGCCCAGGAGGCGGGAGCGGGGCTACGAAGGGGGCAGTTGCTCCCGGCTGCTGCTGCCGGGGCCGGGCCGGGCAGACAATGGCTGCTCCACCGCCGCTGTCAACTTCCAGCCCGCCCCGGGGAACTCTCCCCCGCCGCGGCTGCCCGCGCCCCGGGCCCGGCCTCACCTGCAGCCGCCGCGGCGATGCCGCGCTCCTCCGCCGCC
>VYZM01003131.1:119177-278774 GCA_013398915.1 Dromas ardeola | reverse complement strand
TTTTAAATCTGGGCCTTTGGGGCTCCCCACCGTTCCGTCACTTCCTCCCTCGCGGCACTTCCGGGCACGTGACTCCCCCCTCCCCGGGCGCCGCTAGCCGTTGCCTTGGTGACGGCAGCCGCGGCCTGGCGCGAGGCGTGTGCGGGAACGCCGGGGCCGGGGCCGGGGCCCGTCCCGCTCACCTGCCCGGCCCCACCGGGGAGGGGGAGCTCGGTACCCGGGTCGCGGCCTCCTGCCGGGCCTGCAGGTGAAGGGGAGGGGTGGCATTAGGGTGCTGATGAGCATCGGAGGCTGGCTGTGCAGCGGGCCTAGGGTGCGCCTCGCCGCGCCGAGCGGGTGCTCTCGCTGGGCGATCGGTGCTTCTGGAGGCTGGCAAACCTTGATAACCATTGGTAGTGTTGTGTAGGTTGTAAGGTGTTCGTCTCACCTGGACAAGCCTTGGTGAACAAACAGGACACAGCGGTAATAACGGCGGCAGGGAGGTTTTCTGTCCTGCTCACGCAGCGCATGGAGAGGTGCGCAGTGGAAACCTGCATGAGCAGTGTAAAGAAACCCAAGTGCCAGAGCTTGCTGGCACCTTTTGGAAGAGAAGTTGCACAGTACAGGCACTTGGGCCTCGCTTCCCTTGATTACTCTTGAAGAACATCAGTTCTGCCAGTTGCCTGGCTTTGGCTGAGAGTGGTCAAATACGGTAAACTTACTCGTCTGTAACAGTAAGCGTAGTCAGCATGACTGTTTCTAAGAACACGAGAAATGCCCCATCAGGCCAGACCAGCGTCTCATCTTGATAGAGCTGGTGAGTTTCCTTTAAGGATGATGGCTCATGCACCAAGGAAGTGTGGGAAGAAGCAAAAGACAAGCAGAAATATATCATGCTCCATCTACCTGTAAAAGGTGCAGAAGCTCAAGCACCATTGAGGCGATGAGCACCATAAATTGTCCTGCAAATGACATGTTTAAGTTTCGTGTTGCAAGAACATTGCATCTGGCTCGGTAATGAAAGCACTGGACTATCAATTCACAGGAGATCCTGTTCCATTGACTTAGAATCACAGAATAACATTTGCTGCTGCCTGAAAAGCAGCAAAACACACAGGAGAGCGTTTGGGCTGTTACCGAACACACCTCCTCTAAATGCTGGGGGTTCTTTTTTAATTCAAATGGAAAAGTGTCTGGATGAGTCTCTTTGGAGAAAAAAAAGCTATAGGAGGTATTTAAGGTGATTCAAAATAAACGGCCGGATAGTGATCAGAGGAACAATGGCAAAGCGGGGAACCCAGCCAATGTAATCCCTGTGAATCAACGACTCCTAAACTCCTCAACGACTGGATGAACGACTTGTCCCTTGTACCTTGCAACAGGGACAAGGACAGCCCTTGTCTCTGTTGCAAAACCCACTGAAGTCGATTCAAGGGAGGAAACTCTATCTGGCATCTATGCAAACGAAGGGGAACGACTGCAATAAGGAGGCTTTAGGATTTACCGGGGTATGCTTGGGGGGAGGGATGTTGGAATCGATGAGGAGAATTTGAGGATTTACAAAACTACACTGGTATGTTTGGGGTAAGAATCATGGCAGGGAAATGGAGGGATCAAGGTGATCAGAGACAAGTGTGGGAGAATGAAGAGAAGAGAGGGATAAATGAAGCCGGTCAAATGCAATCAGTATGTTTGTCTGGGCAAGTTTTGCACCTGATCACCACAGTCTGTACTATATTCCTAATAAATTATTTGAATTATTTCCTGTGTGATTGTGTTCTCTGTTTGCATGTGCGTGTGTGATCCAATAACAAACTTAGGCCTGTCTAGCCAGCAAGTAGCATGAGAACATCCTACCTAGCACACCACCCTACTACTGGTGGGATGTGAAACAGAAGTAACAAGCTCCCACTCATCTCCATTGACCCAGGAAGGAAGGAAGGAAGCCTCTGGATCTTTCAGTCCACCAGGTTCAGCTGCCCTTAATACTTTTCACAGAGAGCAGGTGCACCTGGCCAATATCTACAGTCCATTCCCCCTTCTTCTACTCCCACATCCAAGCATGGTAGTAGGGATGGTGGAGGATACATCGCAATCTATTCCCTTTAGTATAGACTGGTTTTCCATTAGTTTTCTATGAGCTTTTTGAACCTGCTGAGATTATTGGCTCCCATAACTCCGGTAGCAGTACCTTCTTACAGTGTAAATTACCTTTTTTGTTTGTTTTAAATTGATTACCAACTAGTTTTATCACGTGCCCCCAGTCTGCCATGGAAAGATTTGCTGAAGAACAGTTTCCATTCACTTTATCCACTGCCTTCATTATTTTTGTAAATCAAAATCCTTCATCTGCTCACCAAATTCTGCTCATTTGAGTCACCAAATGGTGGGATCCCGGCCTTTTTAGATCTCCTGATAAAGCACGTTTTCCATCCCATAATTGTTGTCACTGAGGCTCATGCTACAATTTTTGAGAGTGGCTTATAAGGGTCTGTCTGGAAACCTGTCAAGCGCTACCCCTAAGTGTAACCCAGGATTCGTTCCATATGTAGCATCGCTTGTTCACATTTTACGTGCAGATCTTCCCAGCTCTGGGCTTCTCAGCAAAAAGTAGTCCTTTTTTGATTCCAATGACTTTTTTTTTTCCTTCTACTCCAACCCCTTTTTAGCAAAGCAGTTTTGCTGGAGAAACCGCATCTTGCAGAGCAAGCCACAGAGCGATGGTGACACTCAGCGGCCCCGCAGGAAAAGTGCACCGTCTGTGTTCACGTTTTTTTCCAATTTATCAGGAAGCAAATGAACTTCATACACAGGTGAATAAACAGCACTGCTTAGCATGAGGATGAATCTGCATACTGTGCCGTACAGATTCATATAGTACAAGCATATAAATGGACATCTAGCCTATGTATCTGCATTTCCTTTCTTTCCCTCCCCTTTCCCACACTCGTTTACTCACTTCAGTCTGGAAGTGAGACCATCACCTTCAGGTACCTTAAAAGGAAAAGCCTTTCTCTTGTGGTGGGGAAGACTGCAGTTTTCATACACACTGTCAGGGAACATGGCAACTTCTAATGTATTCAGCCCCAGCCACCAAGAGCTAATCATTAAATCTATACCGTGGAGGTGCAAGGGGAGCCAGTAATCTGATTCAGACCGACCTGCAAGCCTGGGATGTCTTCCTGCTCAGAGAAGACGTTGACATTATTCCGTTTAGTGGGACATATAAGTGGGATAAACCTACGTTGCAGTTACTGCAATGTACTTCTTACAGTCTGCCTAGATTGCTGCTTTTGGTGTCCACACCTCCCCACAACATAGACATCAGTCCATCCACAGCCTCACCACATCACTGGATCTCTTCAACAACCTCCTGCTAGCCCTGGCCAGTCTGGCCGATCACCATCTCCAGAAGGAAGAAGCTGGGCAGGAGATCATCATAGCAACCCCAGGGTCTAGCTGCCATTCTGTCCTGTCTCTGAGCAAAAGCTCACCTGAGTGTGCTAGTTTCAAAGACCTCCTCTGACCTCTCCAGCCCCACATTTCAGAGAAGTCTTTATATACCACCACCTCTCCCATATTCCTGCCCTACACGTTCTTTCCTGCCTGAATGATCCTAGTGTGAATCTGCGCTTCCTACCAGTACAAGGCTTCTCCAAGTTTGCAAGCTGAGAAAGCAGAGAGACTGCAACCACATGTGCCTCATCTTTGTTCACCATCCCTCAAAAAAACTTAGGCTAATGCATGCCACCTGGAGGGAGTGGGAAGTTGTAACACCTAAAGGGAAGATCAGACCGCTTTATCTATGTGTGAGGAGCCAGCACCAGGGGTCAGTTACCTGCAGTACCCTGAAGGCACCCTTCTCCTCACTGCCACCTTTAAGATATGAACTGCATATGAAAGGAAAACCAAGTCAACAAGCAAAAGCTGATACACGTCAGTCTGCTTCCAAATACTTATGGGCCTGGCATCAAGCCAGTATCAACTGTGTTTCTTATCAACATAAGGGAGAATGCAGGAATAAGCCCACTGTGTGGCAAACTGTACAACACAAGAAGTCACAAGTTTTAGACTTTTCTCAGGAAAGAAGCCTCTTTGAATGTCAAAGGTAAGCCATGCTCCAGAGCCTCTACCCTTGAATTGAAATAAACCACGTTAATAAAAGAAGTCCAAGCATGCTTTAAAAATTACATATTCATCTGTTGCATGTCTTGGATTTAACTGTTAGTTGATACAAACACCTTAATGCAGCTATTTGAGCTTGGTAGAAAACTAACCTATAGGGTAAGATTAAAAATTAGTAAGCCATCACATGTGACTCTACAGGTATGCTTACCTTGCAAAGAGACAGTACAGATCATGAGATGGATGCATTCAGCCTCACGTCGTTCTCAGTAGTAGCTGTTTTAAAACTTTGTTATTGTCCTGCAGCTACAAGAGCTTGTCAACAGCTTACAATTCCAAACTGTTGTCCTGAAGCGGGGTCATTTACCCGGTGTGCAAGACGGCAATATGCACGCAGAATAGAAGTATTTATTTAAATCATTTCTGCAGAGACAGGTGCTAGGTGGTAATCCACAAAGCCAGCATACTGCCTACAAACTCCTTGGTATATTTATACAGTTCAAAACACAGAAATACACACCCTTAATTATAATTATTGGTTAGTACTTTAACAATTTCTATCAGTTAGTACAGGCTCTCGCTTTCAAGCTTTCAGCTTGCATGCTGTGTTGATGAGGCCAAGGAATGCTACACAGGGATCCCCTGAACAAGCCTGGTCACATGATTTCCTTCACTTTATATTCCTTTTTCCCGCTTTTTTCTCTCCTAGGTAATTCCTCTTTAAAAGCCCTGTCACCTCCCAAATACATAGCCCACGTAGTTCACTTTTTCTCCATTGGTCCTGGTCTTGTTGACTTCATAGACTTACTTCATATATAAATATGACTTTCCTGGTGACATCTCCCTTGGCAATCAGCTTGATATAAATAGTACCCATTTTTTCTTATCCTACTTTTTATGTGTGCTACCTTGTGTCGCGGGCGGAGTGATTAACTTCACTCGTAAGAGAGTAGTAGTGAAATATTTATTAATATAAAACAGTGATTTAACAAAGTTAGTAGTGAATGCGACAGTGTTCTACGAGATTCGATGGCAAGGTACACTTGGTTATTTACTGCCTAGAGGACAGGGTCAGACAAGCTGTCAGGGAGACCCTCCCATTGAGTCACGAGGCTCAGAAAGGACCCCCTTCTTTCTAAACTCCTTCTCAGAGAGGAGTCTAGGTGCGTCTGGATCCAATCCTAGCCCCAGCCTTGGTCAACGGTTTATGTCTAAAGGATTACGTATGCACAATCAATCCTTTATATCACTTAGCTAAGATTTCAAAGTTTAGCATGCTATTAATCACTTACCAAGAATCTGTTGCAGCAAGGAATCTCTCAACTTTGAGGAGCAGAACCTTAAGTGAGTGTCCCCACTCAAGGGGAGATCCTGGCGTGCAGCCCGCTGCCGTGCAGGAGAGCTCACAGGGCTCTTGGGCTGTCCACTAGTTATAGAGTAAGGATAATTGACATATAGTCATATTCGCATGGGAACAAAATATCTAGGTCCCCACTCCAGACAGTATTTTGGCTGTGTTGCCAGCCATCCCCCAAAGTCCAGGTGCAACTCATCACAACTCCCACTGATGGTTATGGCTTGAGCAGGAGCTGGGTGGGGGGCAGAGGAAAGGGGGAGAGCACGCTGTCACACCCTGCTAATGGCACTGCATATCCTGATGAGCCATCTGCATACACTCTACTGTCTTGTTGCATGTGTTGCATCCTGAAATTCCTCAGATTGTTATCTTTTTTTTTAAGTAGTGCCACAGGTAAGGATTAGTCATCTGAGTTTATGTCTTAACAGGATGGGACTGGGTGTTGCCAGAGTCTAAACAAGTGCAGTGACTGAGGCTGTTGAATGACCCATCCACAAGGCCTGGGCATGGGTAGTTGAAATGGAAAAACTGAACCCAGTTTTATGGGAAGTCATCATCTAAGTCAGAGTCCAAGACAGGGAGATGATGATCTTCAAAGAAAACAGGAAGGGACCATGATACCAAGTGACTGGCCCTGCATTTTTCCAAAAAGGAGAGGGGGAAAGGAAAGTGATACCACAAATCACACCTAGAGAGAGGGATGTTTCTGATTGTTTACAGAAAAAAGATGAACATTGAGCAGTAGCACAAGATATAAAAGACAATAGTAAAGAAGGTGTAGTTAGCGCTGAACTTATAGTTCAATGTGGGATGCCTGGGCATACAAACAAAGCAAAAAAAAAAGGAGAACATTACAATTCAGAGGGAGAGATTACAATGAAAAGGACACCAACTGCAGAAATGCATAGTATGTGTGAAAAATTTCTTTGCCTAAAAGAGAGACGGAGAAATACAAAGTAACAAATGAAGTAAGAGAAGACAAAAGCAGAATAGAAAACAAGAGGAAGAGTAAGCAGGGGTCTTGCAAAGATGGGAAAGAGGCATGTACAGCAGGCAGGAGGGTTAGGTCAACTAGGGATAGACAGATTTGCCAACCATTAGAGAGAAGAAACACATGAGTGGACAGAATGCTTTCTGTCCAGAGAATTTTGTAAAAGACAGGGATGTTTTTGGGAACAAAAGTGCTTGGGACAAGCAGCTCTGGCAGCAGTTTGGGCAGGCCACTTGGGCAATGGGGACTGGGACCTAGGGTTATAGTGTGGGCAGTGGAGGAGCAGGGCAGTGTGAAGGGAAGGCAGAAAACCAGGAATAATTGCCCTTCAGCTGCATGTAGGGGTTGACAAGGAACACCACTGGGCAGAGGAGAGACTGTCCCAGGAGCAGAAGTTGGGCTGGAGCCTTTGTGGGAGTGTTAGCAGGTCTTGGAGCAGAAGGAGACACCCTGAGAGAGAGAGGATGTTATTTTGGTCTCATGGCCTCCTTTCATAAGACATGGTCCTTTTCTGTCTGGAAGAACTCATAAAGTGGTTCTCCCTTAGCCTTCCCTTGCCTGTTCCTACCCTTCAGTTGTGACAGAAAGATGATTCACAGGGCCATGTAGTAAAACAGACCAGGGTTAAAAATGATTATTTTTTTTGCTTGGAGTTTGGTTGCAGGCAAACTGTTGTGTTAACTCAATTGAGAAGGTAGCCCAGAGATGGGACTCAGGGAGGAGAGGAAGACTTAAGCTACTATGGTGACAAAAAGCGAAGTATGCAACCATGACTTAAGTAATGTTTCTCTCTTTTTCAGGCGTTAAAATCTGTGCAGACTTCATCAGCTGTCAAGTCCCTGCCTTCTTTCCACGTTCCACATACTTTATTTCACTTGATCCCAAACTACTGTGTATCAAACTAAGTTTCACATAGAAATTTAGGGCATAGATCAAAGGAAATAGGGTGTGTCCAACACAGCAGGGAAGAGGAGAGCCAGAGCAATGAAGTTTTCCTTATGGAAGCAGAAAACTCATATTATTTGTTGCAGAGCCAGGGCATTTTAGTAGGAATCCTTCTTCAACACATCTGTGGAAAGAAAGAGCAAGAAAGGCACAGTGCCTGATGAATTTTTAGGAAGATATCTAAGGACTAAGAGATCTTAGCAGGTGAGTTGCAACATCTTTTTGTCATTGACATAGGCATTTCCAGTTGCATTCGGATTTGGGATGCTGCTAGGACTGGATCTGTGAGGAGCATATGTAAATGTAATAAAAACAGATCCTTTTAACCTTCCATGGTATGTTCAAGCCTTGGTCTGCTTTGAGATTATACCTGGACTTGAAACTGTGCCCACAACTAGCACAACAGTGTCCTGGTTTGGGGTGGAGCGGAGCCATCTTTCCGCGGGAGAGGCGCTTGCTCACACTTGTTGCTGTGGCAACCAGGGTCAGCTGACTTGGAAGGGTTACACCTGTGGACAGGTCAGGTGACCCAAACTGACCAATCGGGTGTTCCATCCCATCTGCCATGCTCAGTATAACAGCTGAGGGATCGAAGGGGATCAGGTAGGATCTTTTCTAAGGATTCTTTTTCTTTGGATTTTCTCCAGTGGGCTCTCGCCAATGGACCGTATCTTTGATGACTGATGTCTGAGGAGGACCCTGTCAGCTCATCTGCCCTTTGATCCTGGTCAGTGTGTTCCAGTTCCCGTTTGTCACTGGGTCCAGTCTGGAACTTCCCCAGTGCCTGCCAGTGACACCTCCCTGGGAGGTTGATATGGTTTTGTGTATGTTTGTATATATTGCATCTATGTCTTTATTTCCTTTTTTTTTGTATTTTATTATTAATATTTTGTTAAAGTAGTTTAGTTTTTTCTAAACTCACAAGTCTCTTTGTCTCTCTTTGTCCTCTCCTAGGAGTGAGAGGTGGAGGAGAGCATCTGTTGTCTTGTCACTAGCCAACCCGTCCCAAACCACAACAAATAGATCCCAATTCAACCTGCAGTACAAGAAGGCTCTACAGCATGTGATGGAATTAAATACAGAACAGAGGTGGGCTGCGTTGCTTGCCTACCAACAGTCCTCTGCTCTGTTTCAGGTGTTTCTTACCTTGGAAGCCTGTTAACACTAACCTGAACTGCAAGGGAAAACATATTCTCTTGCTCTGCAGTCATCTGTAGAAACAGAAGAGAAAGGGGGGTGAGCTGCAGAACTGCATGGTAGGGTAACGGCAAGCCTCTTTAACACAACCATCCTGTTACCTTAACTTTTTTTACTCTTCAGGCTGTGAATGCAGGAACAGAAAATGTCTACAGTGGTCAGACAAGCGGTCTGCCTCCCCAGCATGTCTCCTGTACAGCTGTAAAAGACCCTCTTATGCATTGTGATACCTTCTTATGCAAGGATGTTTTTGTAAACAGAGAGCCTTTCAAGTAGTGTGTCCTGGTGGCCTTGGGTTTTTGCTGATAATGACTATTGTCATGTCAGATAACAATTTTTAAATTGTATGTACTAAGCACAAAAATTCTTGTACAGGACGGAATAGCAAAGAGAGGGCATATTAGGTGACAATATTTATCTCTGTAAATGCTGGATTAAGTAGTCTTCTTCTCTTCTTGACATGGTGTGGAAAGGAGAACAGGAATGGGATTCAGTATACAACAGCCTATGGAGTTGCTTTCTAAATCTCCAGTGGTAGTTTTTCCATTTTGTTCTCAAATTCCTTTTCCTAATAATTCTTAATATTCCATCTGCTGGCTTGGCTGATACTGAACATGAAGTAATCTGAGACTCAAAATGACTCCAAGATCTCTCTTCTGTGTGCTGATAGTTAATTTAGAGCTTTAAAGGGTAAGAGATTATTTTCCTATTATCCTCTGAGACATGGTAGGATTATTACAGTATACGTGAAAAGCATAGAACTAAATTCTAACTTCTGATGGATCAGGGTGGCAGCATGTAACACTGATTTTAAATAAATGCGTAAGTAGTTTCAAATGAGCTAAGGAGCAGGAAAAGACATCGTAAATTGACAGAGGAGCTTTCTTTCCACAGAGAGGTAGCTTGAAGATAGAGGAAGTCAAAAAGCACAGTCACTTTGAACACACATACACTACAACATAATCATAGTGCCAGACAGTCTCATCTCAAGAACAGAAAAGCAAGTGATTCTGCTACTTGAACATAGAAGTTTTGTACAGAGGAAACCCAACCTTGGAGCTGCAGGAGGAAATGCACTGGAATAAGGGAGATAAGGGGCAGAGACAGAACTGTGTCTGAGTGGGGGTTATATACTCTTTGCCTATGCCAGTGAAATCTCACCTGGCTTATAGTAGTCGTAGACGTGCACTGTTGCTGCTTTCAGGTTTTGCACTTCAACATCTTGTTCCACTGAGATGTTAAGCTTCAGAGAAGTCTCACCCAGCTGGAGAGAAGAATAGAAGGGAGCAGAAATGTACTGACCATCTCAAAGTCTCCTACATATGAACTTTATTCCCTCTGCATCAGAGATTTCTTTCTCATCTTTCCAGGTTCTTCCACCCTCTTCCTCTTTTGCCAAAATTTTAGCCTGCTTGACCAGCCTAGAGATTTGTATTTCTGATCTCTGAGAGTCCCAATGCGAAGTACTGCAGTTGCTGCTACTTGAATGGGCAGCTCCCTGTGGTCTTGCTCTTACCTCTTCCAAGTAGATTGTGACTTTGTCTGGGTTTATTTCTGTCTTTTTCACCAGAGGTATCTTCTCCAGCTGTATGGGAAGACAAGAGATGAGCTTGGTTAGCACCAACTCATTGGCCCTCCCTGTTGTCTTAGACTGAGTTTGGTATTTGTCAGTGAAACACTGCTGACTGAAGCACTTAACCTAGTCAAGGAAGACCTGCATTCCTCAACTATAATGGCACTGAGATTTGTTGGGAGCTCTCAAAGCATTAGAAAAGATTTTTTCAGCTTTGTAATAAGTGTCCTTGAGCCACGTTCCTGTCTTCAGCAC
Organism: Dromas ardeola; assembly: GCA_013398915.1. NCBI lineage: Eukaryota > Metazoa > Chordata > Aves > Charadriiformes > Dromadidae > Dromas > Dromas ardeola. Next base: position 268,352 of record VYZM01003131.1, on the reverse strand, counting down.
TTGTAGCAGAGGAAAAGATGGTTAGTAGGAGAATATGATGGATTTTGTTTGGCTATCTCCTGGACCACTGAAGCATGTCATTGAACAACTTTATGGGATTCAACACTGCTTTATAGAATATCTCTACAAATGGCACTGGCGTCAGTGAAGGGTCTCAGTGCACCCCAGATGGTTCTAACTAGGTGCTTTTCAGCTCATCTCTAACTTCTTGACACATACGTGATCCTCATTACTGAACATGAAAAACTGCACAATCAGTTCTGCAAGTGGAAAGTTGCCTGCTGAAATAGCCCACCATATCTGTACTTGCTTAGTTAACTTGTAGTAAGATAACCTCATAGTAGCCACCATTCTCCAGCATCTCTTAGAGGTTTGGATATTTCTGGCTGAGCTACATCTGGAAAATAGATTTTCATATCTTCAAGGAAGGCCAGTCTTACCTCTTTCACAGAGCTCTTCACAGGAATGAACCCTGACAGCATCTCCACCTCCACCAGGACCATGTTACTGATCTCACGGTCCCCTACATAGCTGAAAAAAAGGCAGGAGAGAAGCACATTAGATGTGGAGGGCATCTCTAGGAGATTTTCTAGGAGATACCAATGAACACTGCCAAACTCTGGCCTGCTCTACAGTGATGTGAAAGCTCAGCAACTTGTCTAGCTGATGGGAGAAAGGGGTGGGGGGGGAAATACCCACATCTACTTGTTCAGTATGGAGACAGATTGTGTAGCAAATGTGTTACGGTTAATGTTCATGCTGCCCTCTACAACAGGTGGAAGTGATCTTTGATGTTACAGATTGAGAGTGACAATGTTGGCATTGTTCTCTTTAGGACAGAAGAATATGGACCAAGACACTTATCCTAGACAGAAGCAGGCAAGTGAAATGTGCATGGGGACTGAAATTTCTGCTGTCTGGTTTCAGCAGAGGCTCACACTGCAGGAGAACGCACCTCAGGGCTGATTCAGCCCAGAGTGCTGAGTGTTCCCCAAGGCGGGAGGTCTGGCTCTTGGGAATGCTGCCTAGTGCTCTGGGGACTGCTAAGGTGCTCCATGCTGACTGAGGTAATTGCTGTGGTTCTGCCAGTGCCTTGCCGTGCTTCCCCAGACCTTAATTTTCAGTTTACAATCTCTCTGAGATCTATGGAGAAGACTGTGTGCCTGTGTGTCTTTGTCTCCACAGACAGAAGTTTTTTATGGGGTTCTGGTCATGCTACTGGGGCTCCCACTTCTTTCCACTGAAGAAGGAGCCTCAAGGGATCTCATACCTGACAGACATATGGATGTCAAGCTGTTTCCTGACACCATCACATTCTCTTGGTACTGTTTGCACATCCAGGAGAAAGACGTCTTCTGTTTTTGCTGGTGGGGTGTTATAGTACAAAGTGGTCTGGTGGGACAGAAAACATCTCTGTGAAGTGATGGAGCTTCCCTGTATGAGCCAAAGGACTAGCTGTGCCTCCAGCTTTTAATGAGTTGGTAACCAGTGGCTAACACAGTTAGGCCCGTATGTGCTTTCCATTCAGACATTCTGTGTTTAGCACATAGCATCAGATACATCTGACAAATGTAATCCTCAGCCTGGAGGCGCAGCTATCTGTGATCCAAGGCCTCATTCAGTACAACATTGTCTCAGTCTTTCTGAAAAAAAATCTTGTTAAGATGTGAGACAGTACATTAGCTAAAACCCTGCCCACAAGGAGAAAGTGTAACTGTTACCTGTTGACATGATAAGAGTAGTTATAGGTCTCAAGGGGAAAAATACTGACAAAACAAGTACAAAACCCTTAAGAAAGAAAGAGCAGAGAATCAGAAGAGGACAACTCAGCAAGAGGGATGATCACACTCCTCCAAAGAGCAGCATAGGCCAATCTTCTTCCACCTGCCTGGTGACTGACTGTCTGGCCAGCAGGTACTCATTAGATGTCTCATGCTTATTGACTATATTCAAGTGTAGCCAAGTAGTATGACTCCTAGCTACTTCCTACATGCATTAGCAAGAAACAATTGTTGTGTCCTCTTGTCTATACACTGCATAGAGATTCTCTGTGAACATCATAAGAGGTGGCTGAACAGAAGTGACCCAGTGAGGGAGGTTTTCACAGGGAGTGGACTTGATCCTGAAATTCTTTGCTGCATGAATGGCTCATAAACAGACCACTATCAAAGATGCCCAAAAAAAAAAGATGTATGCTGATGAACTAGTTGTGTTGGTGTACTGCGATAAGAACACCTTGGTTCTATGTCACTCCCCATCTATGCATGTAATAACAACCCAAAGAATACTATGTCAGAAGATACATAGTGCTCAGCTCCTGAAGCAGTGACATCAGCAACATATGTTTGATATAAAAGCAGGTACTGTTTTGTATCTCATTACTCCTGACTTCAGATCTACTGATCTCTTAACAATTACATGGCTCTGTAGCTTGGGATAGCAAAGCTGAGACATTTCTGAGAAGATACCATAAATGGTTGCAATAAAGCCATGTCAACAGAGTATACCTGAGCTCCTTTAAGTTTGATGTGATTCTGCCTAGAAAGCCAAATCTTACTCAGAATTTGGGGCTATAGTGCCTGGTTTGAGCCAATTCTCATTTGAAGAGTCAACGGCAAAACCTGGCAGCTCTGTTCCTTATATGTACTCACCTGTACATAGACACAGCCACTGCCAGTCACCTGCACTGTGTACATCCCTGGGACTTCATGGAGAGATGCCTGATGCAGGACCAACTTGTTGTTCCTGTGCACATGGAACTCCAGTGGTGAAGCCTCCTTGCCTTTCACTGTCACCTTTACATCTCTGATCTCCTGGGGAACCAGGGCTGCATACTGAGCCAAGGCCTGCAGGCTAACAACCGTGTCCTGAAGGTAGAGAGAGAGTCGCTTTGCTATGGAGCAATGATGTGGTACAAGATCTGGCACACTAAGTCAGGCACTGCAGGAAGAACCACACACATTGTGGCCCTGATTCACATTCTTACTCAAGCGGGGTCTATGCCATGAAGTGTACAGGCAGCAGGGTGACTTCTATTATCTGGAAAGGGTGGCATCTGAGCCCTGTGGTTAGCAGTCCCAGAACCCGGGCAATCCCAATTGCACCACACAGAAAAAGAGTTTCCCCATGTCATTCCCATTCCCAAGCGGAGCTCAGGTATGCCTGTCTGCAAAGGATGGATCTAGAGCGACATGCATGAGAGACGTGCACAGCATTCCAGGCACAGTATTTCTCTCCTTCCCCCATGACTTTCCCCAGCTTATTACCTGTGTAGAAGCAAGTCCGCCGTAGGCATTTCTTTGTCCACTGAGCCAGTGCACAAGTTTGCTCACTAAGGCTTCGTTGAATGCCAAGCCTGGTTTGCAGATGTGAGCCAGAAGGATGTAGGCTACTGTCTCAATCACAGAAGAAGGAGATTCTTCACTACTGGAATGTGATGTCAGGAGCTCTGCCAATGAGGGGAGAAACATGTGGAAGAGAAGAATAGTAGATCCCTGTGAACAACAGCTTTTCCTGCCCTGGTACCCCTTGAGGACTGCCAGTTCCCTGTACACCAACCAAAATGCCTGTGCCTTTCTGGGGCACCTCAGAGTGCAGAATCCAGTCCCTCCTGCTGTTTTTGCAGTCTGAAGGGCTGGCCATCTATGATAGGCTCCATTTCTTCCTTTGAAAACACAGAGAGACATCTAGTCCCCCAAACCTAATTCATCTAGAAAATTATTGACTCTGAACAGAGGCTTTTATTTTAAAGTACAGTCCTAGCCTTATTCAGCTCTGTGCATATTCAAAGCTATGTCCCCACTCAACAGCATTTTTGCTGTTTCTGCATTTCTGCATTTACCTAGTCTAACAGGGCTCCCCGTGCTGAAAAGCTCTAGGACTCATTTCCAGTCACTTGTGTCTTTTGTACAAGAAAAGAATTGCTCACTCATTGAGGGGGAATTGCTGGCAGGCTACTGGAGGAGCAAGACTACCCAACTTATTTTGTTGGCATCCTCAATATGCAGTCCATAGGCTAGGACGATTTAATCTGGAGCTGGGCTCCAACCTATGGTCCAAGCTCACAGGCAATGAATGTGTCTGAGTCTGGCTGAATGTTTTGCTGTAGGGGTAGCAGGGGACTAACCAAAATTCAGCTAAGAATTTAGCTGAATTGTGCCAGTGTAGACATCTTCTGTGATGGTACAAATGTGAAAACCTGAAATGCTTTTAAATTCAAAGTCAGTTTTCAGAACAAAACTTCACTTTTGAAATAAGAATCACAAAATCTCTTGTTTGCATAAAACCAGCATAAAGACTTTAGAATTTAGCTCAGAGACTCTATGGACTGGTATTACTTCATTTGTTTATCACAAGGGAAGTTTTTTGCATGAGGGATTTGTGATTTGTTACCTCCAAGGTGACATAAGCAGAACAAAGGTTTTTTATGAAGTGGAAGAAGCTGTCTTGGAAATGCAGCTAGATATGACCTACAGATTAACCTAGATTCTTTAAAAAGCACCAAACTCCTGTTTGACATCCAACTGTAATCCTGTTAGTGAGGCTAACAGAATCCCAGGTACCAAACCAAGGAAGGTGTCTCTAGCCAGCAGAAGATAATCTTCTTGTGCAGAGATTCTCCAGCAGGCAAACTGACTGCAGCAGGTCGCTGCAATCATACCCTCAGACTCAGTAGGCAGAACACAGACACATTTAAACATGTAGGACAACATCTTTCCCTTACTTACGACTCTATTGCTCTTTAAAAGTCATTTCTAACTGTTTTCAGTAGAAGCAAGAGCCAAAGAAAACTGTCACTTGACCCACAGACAGTTTGTAGTGCTCCATGCCCTAGGGCCTTAAGGGGACATTTTCCAAAGTGCTTGGTAAGTTAGAAGCGTCAGACTGACTGGACATCAATGCTCCAGTCACTTGTTCCATATGTACTTTCTTGGAGGCAGCTGTGAAAAAGTGTTGCACTGTGTGCAATTCTACTCCTTCCAGTTTGCCCACTGGCCACCCTGTGAAGCCAGCTGGGCAGCTTGAGTGGCTATGCAGTGAACTGCACTGGTAGCTAGTCAGGCCAAAAAATCCTCTCTCCCTTTTTTCTTCCATGTTTTTTTTCAGTCCCCAATGTAGTTCACTATACTGCCGGATAAATAGATGTGGGGGATAACTTACTTAAGCCAAATCAGGTATAATTGTTACCAACTGTTTAAACATAGTCTTAGGTGCTTTGAAGCCCCCACATGGCATCCTCATTTTTTTCCACGTTAAAGAGACAAAAGGAAGAACCAAGCTCAGCAGCACAACAAAAAAGATGCATCCACCCAAGGGCCCTGAGCAGCAATGGGGAAGCAGTCAAAAGGTTTGAAATCTGCAAGTAAATGCCCTGACCGACAGCTGAATAGCCATGGTGAGGCAAGTTTCCTCTGCAAGATCTCTTGCACTACATATGAATTGCTGAAGAATGATGGGAGCACCACAACTCGAGTACTCTGACCACACAAGTTAAGCATGGATCACTTCTGCTGCTTTTGATTAGAAATTGTTTCCCAGGCCTGAGAAGACTAGAGACTATCACAGCTTCAATAAATTACCATTTTCTGACACGAAAGCCAATCTGGGAATAGTTAAATTTCCCAAATCACTGCAATTAAATCCTACAGATATCAGGCCTTAAACACAGTCATTATCTCTAGAGCCTGAAATCTTCTAAACAGCAACAGCCTACCAGTTTCCTTCTCCAGCATATCCAGGAGCTGCTCTCTCATCTCCATATCCTTAGTCAATGTGAAGACATAAGCCATCAAGGCCTTGACATAGAGGCTTGTCTTATCAAGCGTTATATTCTTGAGGCAATGTAAGGCATTATCCAGCATGGTGTCCTGAGAAAGGAATCCAAACCCAGTGAATTTCCTCTGACTGCGTTTTGTTGTGAAAATCTATCCCCAACCCTCAAGTATCCCAGCTACATCCTTGATGTATTTCACTGCTAGCATCTCTTTCAGGGCTGTGGAATGTGAAGTAGAGTGGACAAAACATCACTCGCTGTGGGTTGAAAATAAAGATGTGACTGGACAGTTCACTGGAACAGGGGATTGTTAATACGCTGGAGAATTCAGCTGTAGGAAGTGTCTGATAACACGCTGGCTCAGACCTGCATGCTGTGGATCTCGACTTCCGACGGGGTATGATGTTGTTTTCAGAACTGTACCAGTAAGGCTGGAATATCAGCCCATCCTGGCTAGAACAGTCTACACTCGAAGATCACTGCTTATATTTCAGGTCTGAAGGAGGGGGTGTTGCATACTTGAAAGGTGGTCTTTTTTTTCCCTTCTAGTTATGTTGGTCAGTTTAATGAAAACTGTTGCCTCTCCCTGCAAGACCTGAGCTATTTCCAGAGACAATTGTCTCCCCTGAGATCAGTTGGGAATGGCCATAAGAACTCCTTACCCAAGTTAAAAACTTCCTTTTGAGCTTATTGCGTACAAAGGTGGGACATGACAGAACCTTTCACCAGCTCAAGCTGGGTACTCCCTGAAACAACAGCCCTGGGGAGGAATGAAGGATGAAGCACACTCCTGAGCTCTGCAAGAGTTTGTATGTGACTGACTTACGTTCTTCTCCAGATCGAGCTCCACCAGTGTAGCAGTGACATAGGCTGTTAAAGAGATTGTATCATCCACACCACCCTGCAAGTCAGCAGATAGACATCAGAAACAGACAAAACTAATCATTGCTTGCCTGTCCATAGTATAGCCACTGAAACTACCTATGGATGGTATACTTGAGAGAGTACAGTAGCATGCCTTTGGACATTCTTGGACATGTGGGGACTGAAGGAAAGCACTCAAGGCTCACTTACTGAATGTCATGAAATTCTGGTGTTAAGGGCAGCCTCAGAGCCACATTGTGCATACAGCCTAGGCATGCCTTCTCATAGAAGGGCATGGACCAAACTGTTAAGCTATGTATTTTATTAAATATGTTACAATTTGGCACGTGAGCAAAGTTTTTATGATGCAGGGTTTGTATACAAGAAGCAATACAAGTTTACATACAATTCAACTGACTGTGAGAAGCTACAAGTTAATATGGGTAAACAGGCTCACAGGACCCTCTTTTCCTATCAGATGACATTCATTCTTGGGGAAGCTTTGCTTGCATCCTCAGACATGAGACAAGACTATATCTAAAATGAAGGGGGAAATCTGAGCTGAGATGCTGAGAAGCATCATTCACACTGATTAGCAGAAACTTTGAAGTGTAAGCAGGGTTGGGGGCAAAACCTGTTCAACAGGGTTCTGTTCAAATAGAAAGCTGAAGCTGAGAAACTGATGAAAGTCGGACAAGGATGAACAGTGTACATGTAAACTCTGGTTTTATTTTGTACTGCATACAAATTTTAAGAAAAAAAGTGTAGCCTTTGCTCCGTTAAAATAGCAGCCTGCTTTCTTTCATAGACTTGGCTTGTATTTAATATGGGCAATTTTGCAATCCATCCAGTTGGGATTATTCTTACATTTACAAAGACAATGAACCCAAGTATTGCCACTTGCATGCACACTGTTTGGTACCAGAGTACTAGGGCATGTTCACCAAGAGTTTGATGTATTTTCAGCTAGACTGCAGGGATCATTTTGGGGATGCTAGGCTTCAGGAGAAGTCATACTTGTTGGGCAGTGGAGGAACAACTGAGTCTTCAGATAATCCCACATTAGAGCACATAGTCAGGCCTATCTGGAGAGTACTGTGCATCATAAGGCATGAGAAGAGGGAGAATCCAGCCAGGGTATTCTAGACAAGCACTAAAATATAAAAATATTTTTCCCTGTGCCCTTGAAGTGCCTTGGTGCCTTTCAGCTAGAGTAAAAATGAAAAAAGCCTATCAGAGATTAAAAACTCACATAGAGGAAATGCCTGCTGTTCTAGGCCACGCTTTTTCATTCTGCTCTGGATAGGTGCCTTGACTGTGCTAGGCAATGGGGACATTGGTTTGTGCTACTGTGCACAGTGGAAGAGCCTGGGGACGCAACCCTGTGCCCCACACTGTGTTCCCGTTCCCACCCCCACTCCCATTTCTGCCAGCCATACCTTCAAGTCATTGTTGAAGAGCTTCCCCACACTCTGGAAGCAGCCACTGGGCAGCTGGTGCTTCTGCAGCCAAAGCAGAGCACTTTTTACATGATCCTTATTGATATAAATGTGAGAGCTGGCTTGTCCAAAGGACCTGGCTACAAAAGCTGTCAGCCTGCAAGCAGAGCACGAAGGAATCCATGTCGCTGAACCATCAAGGACAGTAGGTTTAGGATGACAGTACCAACTTTGGTCACTCACCATGTGTTGCCCTGGTTGTCAGCTTTCCCAAAGGCACTGTAGGAGCCATCATCATGTTTGTAGAGCAGCTGACGCTGGTAACCTATGAAGACAGGTGCCAAGACACAATTCTCAGTGTGAGGACCTGTAGCATTTCAGACTGTATCCTTGCTGTGGGAAGAAGGCTTCATAGCAAGAGACTTCACCAGACCCTACAGTCAGAGACATTGAGGCAAACCTACTACCCCACAATTCCCCATGCATCCCACAGCATCAGCATGACAAGAAGCGGTTGCACAGCATCACTGAAATGCGCCACGTGCCTGCTCTGTGTTACTAGAGCTACTATGTGCCAGTACTGTGGGTATCTGCCCTGCTGGTTTTGCAGAACGGTGACATGCTCTGCCACTTCATGTCTCCCTGTGCTCCAGTGAACCCTCACAGGCACCTTGCTGTGAATGAAAAGAGATGTAGGAGTGAGAAGGAAGACTTTTCCTAGAGGGGACCAATATGAAATCTTGTTTGTTTTTCCGCACTACAGCTAGCCTGTTGGGACTCAAGAAAGTACTTTTATGGGATATACAGAAAGTGACAAGGACATGTCTTTAAGCTCAGAGGGCAGAACGCTGTCCGCATCTGTTTGGTCTTCCTCCACCCTCCATACGGCCTCACTGTGTACCCTTCGCCTCGCCCCTCTGCTGCTACCATTCTCTTGGTTAGCCCACCCTCTCCCAGGTATCTGTCACAACTTGCAGTACAAGAGAGAAAGAGGGAAGGAGAGGGAGTAAAATCCTATCTGTGGGAGGCTGCTGAGTTTGCAGCATAGCAGGATAAGGAGACCAGCAGGCTGGAATGTGAGGCACATTGCGAAAGGGGACACAGACAAGGGCACTGTGTTAAATTCAGATTATATTGGACAGAGCTGACATGCCCCCACAATACGTGTCCTAAAACACAGGGAAACACTAAGCTACCAAACTTCTATCTATCCCCAAAGGCCACTCTTTATTCCAAATAATAGCAGGTGATGCCCTGTTACCACAAGGGACTTCGTCTGCCTTGGACTGATAAGGGAATAAACCACAGGTGTCATGTAATGATGGACATCATTAATTATGCACACCCTTCTCAGAAAAGCAGACTTAATACTTCAATAACAGGCAGAGACAGACCTTCTTCTTCTTCAGAAACACGCTTTTCCTTCTATGAGACATTTCCCTTATTCTCTGTGATATCTTCCTTTATCACAGCTCTGGCAGTGCTCCCACTCCCACCTTGCACCTCCCCACCAGACCAGTGCCCCACACTTGATTTATAGCACCTTCATTTTGCAGCAGAAGAAAGAAGGATGATGTTTACCTGTTCTCAGGAATATCAGTGCTTTATCTTCAATTTCTGGGTCCAGTTGTTTAGTCTTATTCAAGTACTGGAGTATGAAGGTGTTTGGTGCAAACTGAACCATGTTCTGTTCACCACAGCCAAAGGGCAGGTCTAGCAGGTGGTCTAAATTTTCAAGTGCTGGGCCCATGATGTCCCCTTAAGTTTGAGGTGCAGGGTCAGGAGAAAGGAAAAGCCCAGAAATTCAGCAGTATGAAATGAAGGGACTGATGCCTTCTCTAAACTCTACTGGGATCCTGGAAAAGAGCCAGCCCCTCACTGAATGGAGATGATTAAGATTTCTGCTGACCCCTCCTGGACTAGTCCAGCACGGAAAGGGAAGACATCATGGTTCTGGGACGAGGGAGGGAATGTGAAGATGAGGGAATCTGAAGAAAAGTGAAGAGAGCTGTCATTCCTGAGTGGGTATCAAGGAGATAAGAGAATTATAGAGGTAAATTAGGTGGAAATCTGCAGGGATGGTTTTGGTTCACTTGGGTGGATCGCAGTGACAGAAGTCAGAGGAGATATCCCGCCACTTGGGGATCCCCCAGGATTATTCTTTATGAGAGGAATAAATATTGAAAAAGATTACTTGATCCACATTTCTGAGGCTAACATCACACCCCTACAGTTTATATCATGAGGAACTGGGTTGATACATCATTAAGGCCAAAGCGCTGTGCAAGCTCTTCCCACTGGGGACCCAAGAGCAGGGAAAGCCTTTCTCACCAATCACAGAGAAAGTGGCTCGGCCAGATCCCTCCAGCACTTCTGCAGGTAGCGTCACGGAGAAATCTTCAGAGACGGTGTTATCTGAGGAAGGCAGAACCCAGAAATTTATCCCATGGAAGAAGTATCACACACAAGTGTAACATCCCAAGGAGACCCATCTGAGACTCAGTGTGACATTGAGTCACAGCAGCCAAGACTTGCAAAGAAATTCCTTAAGACAGGAAACTTTGCCAGGTAGAAGGCAGACATGGACAAAATATAGTGCTGCTTCTCCCAGGCAGGAATGGTGCCACCAGCACTTGCTTTCTGACAAATTCCCTCCACCTCTGGGTATTTACAGTAGCCCTGTCCCTTCCATCTTGCTCTCATGATCAATAGTAGTCAGGGATTTTTGTCCCATACCTGCAGCACAGAGAAAGGCATTTTGGGTCTTCTCTTGTGACACACCTCCTGGCTGCAGACAGAGATAAAGTAGTTTAGATAGGGAAGGCAGGAAAGGAAGTCACCATGCCTCAGCAGACTTCTCTGCTTCCAAGAAGGGACTAAACTTCCTCTTAGTGTCTCGTTGACTGCCTCAGGGGATGACCCACTGTCCCCAGGTGTTCTCTACTCAGAGGTGTGACTAACCTTCACAAGCAGAGGTTTTATCACTGTGTCTCTCTCTCCTTGCAAAGGTGTCACAGCAATCCTGTTATCACACAGATCGTGTGAATCTTCTGCCACGCTGCTCACAGTGACATTCACTTTGCCTGCAAGGAGCACAGGGGCACATTGCTGAGCGCTTGCAGCAGACAGCTGTACCTATGGGCATTGGGAGCAGACATGCAGAGGCAGGCAAATCCCACCCCTCCACCCACTAGCTGCCACACATCCTCTGCTCCACCTCACCCAGCCTGGTGGCTGTCACATTCCACTCAAAGGTTTTTGCTTCATTGGCGCAGAGGCAGCTGGTAAACTGGCAGCCTGGACAGGCATTCACCTTTAGTTCTGGGGTCTCTGTGAGGGTGGTGCGCACCTGAATGTGGTGGGGTGTACAAGCACACATTGACATAGCATTAGTACCAGGCACTGCACAGAGGAGCAAACACCATGCGTCGTGAAGCGCGAGGCAGTGCTTTGTGGCCCAGTTGCCATTATCTAGGGCTCCTGAGAAGCTCATAGCTTATCTCTGGGCTCAAGCTTTTGCTCCAACAGAGGCCATGTGATTCAGAGAACACTCACCTGGATGCAATCCTTGAGGTAGTTGAAGACAGTGGCTTTTAGGCTGAAAGTCTCTCCTTGGATCACAGAGTACGGCAGTGAGAGATCTACAAAGAAAGGCTGGAAGACCCTAAGAGTAGCCAGAGGAGAGAACCCAAAGCCGATATCAGCAACACAGAAGGTGTTGGCATTCCATTCTGTGATGGTGTCAGGTACAGCAGCTTGGAGAGATGCTTGCCCCTCGTCCCTACAGGAGGAAGAAAATGAGGAGAACTTGCTCAGAAGCAATCAGAAGTCTCCAGGCATCTCTCTGGGGAAGGCAGGTAGAAGCTGTTACCAACCCAACGGAGACCAAATCCCAAATCCACGTCTCTGGGAAAAGTGTCCGTGGTTTTGGCTTCTTTGTGTTTTCAGAATGAGGTGCAGAATCAACACGGCTAACACGATTTTCTGCAGAAAAGCAAGTGATACCTCAGAAAACAGCATATGTAGCTACAGGTGAAATTAGTTCTTCATTCACAGGCAATCTAACACAAACCGTAAATGCTTTGTGACACAGAATAAGAGTCATGGAAAGACAACAAGGGCTGTCATCTCAGTGAGAATCTGGCACAGTGTCTGTATCTTTGGGGAACACAGCTTTAGGGAGACAAGGTTGGATGGAGTTTAGCCTGAGGCTCAGTCTAACAGATCCAGCAAGTTTGGTCTGGATCCAAAGGGAGACAGCATGCTCAAATGGAGTTGCACGCTTTTAAATAACCTGTGAAAGTGCTGGTGAAGAGCATACTACATTTTCTGTGAAGAGCACAATACACAGGGACAGCCAATAATGCACAGAAATTTGAGCTTTTATCCGTGATTTATAAATCAGGTCCATTGAACTGGATACAAGCTTTGTTCCTCTCATACACAAACAAGAGACACAGCAGAGTTAAAGTCAGCTTTCTCAGCTGCAGGCTGGCCAGAACTGGGAGAGGACAGACTCTTCAGGCAAGGAGATGGACATGTCCGTTCCTTACCAACAACATTTTCCTTTCCAGAATACATCTTTTTCTTAAAGCTTGGTCGCATACAGGAAACTGGTTTCTTGATTCTAGTATTGGTTAATATTTTCATGCGCAATTTCTGGGAAAAGAGTGAAGAAAGTAAATCAATGATAAATAAAAGGGAACAAGGAATGTTGAAAATACCTTATGATAGCAGGTATCATAATGGGGCTGGTGGTAGCTGAAACACTTTAAAATGCTGCTTTTTTATATACACATGCATAGACTTACAGGCTCAGACTCTGGGCAATGGAAACCAGCTTCTGGGGAATACTGGGGCCAATTATTACTTCTCATAAAAGTAAATTTCAACAAGATCTGCCCTTCATATAGACCCTAATAATGAGCCAGAGTCAAACATCACATAACCCATGAAAAACTTAAGAGAAAAAAAATTAAGCTTTAAATCTCTGCACAGTTTTAGAATGGAAAGATCTGACTGGCTGTTTGCTCACACACAACCATTCTTACACAGGTTAGTATCAGTCCTGGCTTTGAAAACTAGTGGGGGACTCGGTCACAACTTAGTATAGATTCTGCTTTTGTGTGAATGAGACTCAGGCTCTCAGGGCCTGTGATTCACAAGGTGGAAATACTGGATTGAATGCACCCTCATGTGCATGGACTGAGAAGAAGACATCACACCAAAAGAATGCATTTGATCCTGTGAGCAATCTTTGCTTTGATTTAATGGTCTGCAAGTCACTGAGACCTCTTCTACTTTCTTAAAGTGCCAAACCCTTCATGGGCCTTCATGAGAGCTGTACATACCTGTGGACTTAGTCATATGTTGCAGGACAGTCATCTGTTACAGGATCACTAATAACTGAGATATAGTGGGATCTCCTTTAACTAGCATCTGACATAGTCTAGGAGTAAGCATCTGGAAGACAGCAGAGTACCATGCCTTTGGGTGGAACCAGGGTCTGCATTTTTAAGCTAGAGTTCTGTCAGCCTGAGAAGCCCATGCAACTCAGAATCCATTTGGGGTTGGTTTTGGTGTGTTGTTACCCTCTTCTCCTATTTTGATGTGATTTTACTTGCATATACTTCTCTAAACAGCATTCTGTCAGAAGCAGCACTACTTGGGTTTCAGTTATCAGGCATATTGTTAATCTTTTTCTGGCTATTGTGCATGTTAGCAGATTAGTTTATGTTGTCATTTGTATTGACAGTTAGCTTTAAAGCCAAATTGTGAAGGACTGCTTTGTAGTAAAAATGCTTTGAGGAGAAATAAGAAGAGAATCAATGAAACACAGAGTAAAGAATTTTGCAAATAATATAATAGCCAAACAGCTATCGGTCAAAATATGGTGAGGTGCTCAGGTCTTACTGGGATATTCTTGCCACTCCCCCTTTGTAGATATGGTAGCCTAAACTGAGTTCATTCATTTTTACACTGCCTTTTTCTACTCAGGTGTTTTGCACTATGCTTACTCATAAGTTTCATCTTTCCCCATGGCCCCCAAATGAGTGTGGCTACACTGAAGAACAGGGTACAGATGACTTGTAGCAATGAAAATCAGGGCAGCTGAAGTTTGCTGAGGGTAAATTCCTGTAGGCATTCAAGATGACATACTGGCTCAGGAAAAGCTTGGTGCAATTGTAGATACTCACCTTAAACAGATTAAAGACATCAGCATCACTTTGGTACCATGGTGCTCCCATCTGAGTCTTTTTGTGGAGACTGGACTTCTGGGGCAGACAAGGGTATGCCTCAAAGTCTTCCAAGTGATAAGGGAATCCTCGTCCTCCAATTGCAAAGCTGTCATCAAAGACCTCCTCATACAGCTGCAATGGAAAAACAGAGGTCTACATAAGGAACTGGCCAACAAGCATGTGTATGGGTCAAATATTTGTGTTGTAGCCCTCTATTACACTTTGTAAAGATTTGCAGTTGAGGAATTTGGCACTGGCCTGGCTTATACTGAAGGACATGAAGCCCAAGGAGTGGGGGTAGGCAAGTAGCTCTTAGTCTGCAGACTTTCATCTCTGACAGTTCAATCCTTTTAACTCTAGGGTGCAAGATTGGGATAAAAACACGATTCAGTTTGAGCACAAGGCATTGGCACATCTGACTTACATATTTAATGATTACTACTTTATATGCCTGTTAGTAGATTATGCAAGTGGTCTGTGCTAGAACAGCATTCCTGTAAAATGGAGCATGAGATCACACTGTGGGTTCCATCTACAAGTGCTGCAAGTCTCCCTGGATTTGGTGAGGCTTCTTTGTAACAGTCTGGCCTCCTATAATTTACCTTACAACTTTTCATGAGGCATATACATATGTATTATCTCTGGTATACATTGTGGAATTATGTTGGGATCTTCAATTCTTGCAGTATTTTTGTTCTAAGTCGTAAGTTCATTCCTCTGAAACACACAGCTGCTTTAAGGTGAGTTTCTTCAACCCTTCTAGATTCTCAGAATGCACCTGGGTGCCAACAAAATCCTAACCACTTTTCACCAGCCACTGTGTGCGCTGGGTGCTGTCCCCTAGCTGCTGTTTTCTAAGGAACTGCTCAGGTGCTCAGCCATCTGTCATATGGTTATAATTAAGCAATATTTGGGTCAGAGGGATAGGAGGACCCTACTGGGGCAAAATTCTGTTTCAAAGGTTCAGCCTCACTTCCTGGTGGAAGATGGAAGAGCAGAGAGACAGGTGGATGCAAGGAAAGCTGCTAAGCACTCTCCCTCCAAGTGGAAAGCACCAGCATCTCTCTGAAGCTCCTCTCCCTGCCTGCCCCTGCAGCGCCGTGCTGTGTCCACCACTCCCCAGGCAGAGGCCCACAGTGCAGGGCTGATGCATGAGGAACACGATCACCACATAACTGCTCAGAAGAGTCTGAGGTGGGGGAATGCCAGGGCATCCACCTAACACTGCAGCCGTGTCCTGGGACGGACTATGGGCTTCCTTCCACAAATGAATGGAGAGAGAAGGGCACACTAGGGGCTTGGTCACAGCAGGCCACACTCACTGTGTTTGCTGTTAGGGTATTGTTTTTCAGGAGGACACTCTTGTCAACAGCTTGGACAGAGCACAAGGACCCTGGAGCTGCCTTGAGGTCCAGACTGACTTTTGACCCTGGGACTTCCTCCTTGTGTGAGAACTCCAGTGCCACCTGTAAAAGAAGACAGAGTCAGGGGAATTACTGTTGGAGAGTGGGACTCTGACTCTTAGGTGTCTGGGCAGCAGAGGGAAAGACAGAGAATGAGGGGGTTGAGATGCTGAGACAGGCCCTTCTGGAAACCCATTGGGAAGGTTCCTGGGGCTGCAGTGTGTATAGCCCGGCCAGCATTCCCCTACTACCACACATCCACCACCCTCTGATCCAGAGCTATCACAGGGAGCTAAGCACGCAGGCTTCCCTTTTGTGTTAGGGAGAGCACAGGGGACAGTGTGTTCCCAAGTCACGGGGAATGTGGGGAGAAAACAGAGTTCAAGGGGGGACCTGGTTTACTCCTTGGGAAAGGCTTGCCAGTTGGTGTCAGGGAGCGCAGGACTAGGAATTCAGGGAGGAAGGAGGTTACCTGTTTTGTTTCCCAGACAAAAATACTGGGCATCTGGTTTGGCGTGTATCCAGCTTACACCACTTGGCTGGGGATAAAACAGGACCAGGAACCACAGTAGGCCAGAGCACGTCAGCGATGCCATCACACTCTGTGTTTCTCCTCACCTTGTGTCTAAAGCACTTTTCTACTTCAAACTCTTCCACATCAGCCACCACCTCTCCATCCAAGAAGACTGCATACAGTAGAAGCTTGATGTCAGGCAGGAAGTCATTACCAATAGCCAGAGTCAATGAGAAGGAGCCCTGCAGATCTGTACAAGATAGCAGCAAGGAAGAGGGGGAAAGCGTTCAGTTGAATTTGCTCATTGGGGTAGGACACACAATAAGAATCAAAAGAGAGAATTTAATAATTTCTATCTGTAGATAAGGTCATCCCATAAAGACGCTGATAAAGATTAACAATAAACCTAGGATACTGGCCACTTCTTTGGCTCAAAGTTGGCAAAAAAATTCCTCTTCCCTACTGCACCTTAGGTAAACAGGCAAGCTACACAAATGTTGTGTCTTCTCCAAAGATACAGGCTAGCAGTAAAGTCATAAGCTTGGATATTAGATCAATTAGACAAGGCAGAAGAAGGACAGTGACCTAGAAGGACACTAAACTACATATGAGAGGAGATTGTGTTGGTCTAATGAGGTGGACCACCGTAAGAATTCAGTTCAATAGCTCCCACCTGTGGATAAGAATAATACTTGCAGAGATTGTCACTGGATAGCGGTTGCTTTTCTGGGATGTGTTATGAGGCACTTAACTTCATGCCATTCTACTCACTCTCATGCTGGAGAATTTGCACCTTCTTCTCTCCACTGAAAAGGATCTTGCCTTTTGCCATCACCTGAAGACCAAAGAGAAGAGCCATTCAACAGCCTGAATTCTGAAGGCATGAGGAGAGTGGGAAAAGCACAAGAGAGACGGATGTCTGCAGATGTTGCCACAGAAGTTCCTCTGGCAGGACATGACCTACACAGCTCTGCAGCAGAGATGCTGATGGCATAGCTGGGAAGGTACTGAAAGGCATTGGTTAGGCAATGAGAAGACATGGCTGCTTGCAAAGCCAGAGTTACGTCTGAAGCTAAACAGCAGCTGCTTTTAAGCCTCAGTGACCTCTGATCTTCACATTACTAGGATACAGTACTTTTTGACTGTATGAATAAGCCCAGTTCAGTAACCAAGGTAGTCATAACCTTTCAGCTAGGCTGTAGTCACACTCTTGCTTTGGACTCGCTTTCTTGAAAGTGGACTTCATCAAAACGTGATCACATACCTCTGGAGGGCATCAAGGCCCTGTGCAATTTCAAGACTTTTCTTGTGAAGTCACAGGCCAGAGGAGGTCAGCTGCTCCAGAGTTTGCCTCTTAGTTCACAGACAGATGGAAGTCTGGGGCATACTTGCTGGGTAGAAACCAGGCTAGCCCTCCACTGTCACCGATGTGAACATAATAGAAAGTAAGGTGAATGGCAGGCATTTATCACCCAAGCTTAGGTCAAGGGACTCCTAACAAAGCAAAGCAGCTGGGGTCCAGGAACTGGAAAACAGGAGGACATCTGGGCAGAACAAAATTTGCAAACTGATTTATACTGGCCTGGGAGCAGCTTACCCTTTCCCGTGAGTATCTATGTGCTATGTGAAAAGGGTGAAGTACCAGTAAGCATCATTTGTTTTCTGTGCTCACCAAGTAGTAGAAATCAATGTGGTCTGCATCAGAGCTGAGCTTATTTTGGTCAAGGATATAATCCACCTGTACTTCCTGCTCTTGGCCACAGGGCATCACATTGTTCCTGGCCTTTATCTCAAGGAAGCTGTTGCTCTCAGAGTAGAAAGCTTTAATCCAGTGGAAGCTATCCTCGACTCCTGAGTGACTTTCAGAAGAATTCTGCTCATCATGGTTTCCAAGGGTGTAGGAACCCTTCAGAACACAAAACCAGGAGTTGGTAATCACTATCAAGTGATACAAAGAAGCTTGTACCCCTGCTGAAAACACTTAGTTATTACCTGAGCTGATGGCAGACCACACATCTGTATGCTTAAAATAGTCCTTATTTAAATGGCATTCCAAAGTCTCTTATGAGACTTTCTCTTATGAAGTTTTAGCAAAAATCTAGATCAAGTAGATTTGCCCACAATCTCATTTTTCCTCCTTTATCTTTCCACATCCCACATCAGACTTTAACCCAGCACAGCACCTCTGTTTTCAGTTTTTCAGTTTGCATTTCTGGTCAGATGCCCTGAAGCGCAACAGGCACCAAACCAGTTTTTGTATGGTGGAGCTCTACTTCTCTCCAGTGAATTTAGAGCTCTGTGGACAATGGCCATAAGCCTAGGAACAAGAACTTGAGCCTGTCTCCAGGTTCGCTGGGGCCAAAAATCTACTTCCCAGATTACAGAACCACTGATCACCAAATCCAGCCCAACTGAAATTAGGGAACATCACCCTGGATAGACTGGGGGTCTCAGGGAAAAACATTTGGAGCAATGATTCAAGCCTCTGAGGAACTGATGGCAATAGGAGATTGTACTGCTTGGGCATGAATCCCACATCAGCTGCAGAAATGCAGATAGTGGGGAGATGGGTGTACTGCCAGGCTGGTAACAATGAGCTCCAGGTGTAGGATCAGAAGTTGTGAGAAAAAGAAGTGCTTCAAGGTCTGGTATTGAAAGGGAGGTCGAGAGCTACCTGACAAGCTGATCCTGGACAAGCTATGTGCTGCTGCAGGGCAAGGGCAGCCGCTAGAAGTAGAGCTCAACAGAGACAGGTATCAACTGCCAGTTCTACTGAGCCACTTCCAATGTCCCCCAGAGTGGAGGAAGGGGAGATTTCCTCCTTCTCAGATTCAGTGTTCAGATTAACAGATGGTTTTAATGGAGTCAAAGGAAGGTGAGGGGAGATACAAAAGATTAGGATCGTGCTCCAGCTCAGGACAGCAGAGCACCTTGGGTAACCATTTGGCTGAACTGTTGCAGCACAGCCTCCAGTTTCCCTGAGGAGATGGCACTGAAGAGTAATTAAAGATGCTTCTACAAATGAGATCAGGAGCCAGAGGACTGTGCTCCAAAACCTCAAATTTCTTCCGCTTTCTATCCCTTTCCTCAGTCTACCTTCTCTTTATCCTCCTTTTCCCGTGGCTGATGCTCACCTTCAGAGAAACCAGTGTGCTGTTCCAGTTGGTGGTATCCAGAGAGAAGTGGACTTCCCCGTTCTCATCTGTGAGGAATGACAGGTGTGTCTCCTCATCATTGATGTCAACTGTTAGGTAGACCGTTTCATTTCTGAGGGGAGACTCGTCACTGTGGCAGAACATCTGCAGAGATGGGCAGGAAGTTAATATCCTATTGTGCCACACTCCGAGTCACTGCCCCTGCTTAATATTAATTGTTTCTATCATTGGGCTTCCTTAACCCTTTCAGACAGGTTGGAAGGATACAAATACAAGTGTGATAAATACACAAAACCAACAATGTGCAGCTGTTTGGGACTCGAAATAAATGGTAGTGCAGCTAAATGAGACACCTACATTGGGGAAAAAAGGTGATTTCCACAGATCCTGAGCTTTTCCTTGGACAATGCTGTAGGATCCCTGACAATCAGAAACAGTCTTGCCTCCAGCACCTTAAGTCTTGCTGTTCCTTGCCCTCCTTCATGCTGGGGTTAGTCCTGGCCCAGGTGAAAGTATTTCTAGCCGCAATGGGACAGCAGTTGAAGCATCACCCAGGGGATGTGAGTCAGAAATGACTGCCAGTGAACTGAACTGCCAGTGAACTGATATACAAGGCTTTAGTGGTTTCTGACAAGTTGCCATGAGCATTTGTCTGAAGGGAATGTTATTTCCCTGCTGACACCACCCCCATCCCATACGCCTTTTATTGCATAGACTAGTTTCAGGAGATACTCCTGTGGAAACCGGCAGAGACTCTGGCTGGCTCCAAAATTCCTGTCCAGGGAATACACTACGTTAGGATGGGGAGAAGGTATTGCATCTACAGGAGGCTTCACTCATAGTTGCTGTGTACCAGCAGAGCAGCATTTACTTCCCTGGAGATTGTTGCTTTCTGCCTACAGAAGATTAGACCTATGATGCATTCCCATCAGAGAAGGGATCCATGGTGTTACCTTCCCCGTGTATGGTAGTCCACGTTTGTAGAATGAATGGAGGTTGATAAACTCTATAGACTTCATTCTTGTTGCAATAGGAATTCCAACTATTTCCGTAGTCTCTGCGCCTGGGTGGAGAGATGAGAAATCTGTTAAACCCTAGCAGTGCTCTTAGGGAAGCAGAAGACAAGAAGGTGCTTCAACACTATCTACAACATCTACAACCTCTAAATTTAGAAGAGAAAATACATTTTTCTAGGTTATGATTCCCTCAGACTTTCTGGGCCCTCTGCTTCATGACAGGATGCATTGTACCCTATAAGTACTTATCTCTCTTTATTGAAGATAAACTAAATGACTGTTTAGTTATGGACAGCTACACTGTAGATGCCTAAAAGTGGCCTGCAGGCCACCCACAGTGTGACAGTTCAAACAATGAACACCTCCAGTTGCCAGAGCTAGGTGCATATTAACACTGATACTGAAAACCTACCCCCTTGTAGTCAGTATTGTGTCAGACTAAAAGGGAGCAGAATGGGTTTCCTCACAGCAGGAGTGTACATAAGCAGCCCTGTCTCAGGCTTAGGAAAAGAAAGGACAAGAGACTGTGCGTGGGTAGGAACTACCTGTCAGGATGGTGCACTACAGTTAGCAAGGACTACAGAGCTTGTTGCAGACTTTTAAATGGCTAGCCAGGGCTTTGCAACTGGCTGAGGAACACCTTGGTGTCCAGGCAATCACTAAAAAGCTATATACATGCTAGTGGAGATGAAGGGTGGAGAGGATTAGGAAATATGGTAATAATAGATGGAAGAGGTACTAGAATAGAGACCATCTTCATGCCAGAAGACTTGTGAACCATCAAGTTACGTTTTCAAAAGGAATTCAACTGCCTCAGAAAGGCCTAAACCAAAGAGAAAGAGAATGTTTCACATATTCTCCAGTACCTGTTCCGTCTTCCACTATTTGTCCTATCACAACTATGTAGCTGTCAGTTTCGTTTAATTCCAGAGTCTCTGTCTTCACTGTAAAATTAGTGCAGCCATTCTTGTTTGTCTGAAGAAAGAGAGATATGAACAGAAAGAAAGAACATGGTGTGGAGGTAGAGGAGCTGTTTCATAGATGCTGGGCAATCCTAAAGAAGTATTTCCAAATACTTGTGGAACAGATGGAAGCTCAAAAATCTATAACTGCAGAAACACATCATGGATACCTTTGCCAGAGAAGAAAATCAACATGCTTGCATTAAACAGTCACCAAAAAAAAATGGCAGAAAAAAGGGCTTCAGGCAAATCACATAAGGGTTAATTATGTCACAGACAAACTCAGGAGACTGGATTAAGCCCAGATCCTGCAGCTGAAAGAGCATGAATGTCTTCTCCTGAGCTAAAGGTAACCTTCTCCCTGAATTATATGGCCCTGATGAATAAAGCTTGACAGTGTGGCTTTCCAGTCATGACCATCTCTGTGACATGGCCATGTTGAACAAGGGCATCCAGCCAGTTACAGATGGCAAGAGCTTTGCCAAGGATTAAGACAGAGACTGAGTACAGCCAGTCTGCCAGAGAGGGGAGGTGGACAAAGACAGAGACTGAGTACAGCCAGTCTGCCAGAGAGGGGAGGTGGACAAAGTGTTTCTAGCTGTGCCTGTTAAGTTCTCCACAAAACCTCGCGGGGCCTTTTACATGCAATGTGAGAAGGAGCTGGCATTCAGTCGGTGTTTTGCACAGCTAAAACTGTACAGCATTCCAGCTGGAGATATTTTGCTACTGGGTACATTTTAAAAGATGCAGAGATCCAGCTGGATTTTTATATTCGGGCTTGTTGCTGGCTGGTCTGACATTTAGAAATATTTTGCTTGTGACTTTCAGGCTGAAAGAGCTGCGTCTGAAAGCCATGGGGAAAACCAATTGTGGAGCTTAACCACAAATGTGCAGAAAATGTAACCAGCACTGGACATAATCTCATACAGGAGACTAGGAAGGTTAAGATGATCCATTAACTACATGGATACAGCAAGAAACAGGGCATTAAGCCACAGACCGTCTGATGCTCTGATAGCCTGTTTATTGGTAGGAGTAGTCACAGGATTGCATACAGTATGATACAGACCCTTGGGAAAGGCCCCAGGGATCATTACTTACACAGAGCTTACATCTTCTCCTGAAACACTGAGTCAGATACGGGCAGCTAGAGCAGTTATTCAAGTGACAGAGTCACAGCAAGAGGAATCAATGGTCTGATCAGGTCTCACAAGTGGGAAGACACCACATTAAACAGGTTGGTGCACATCAGAGGTGCATTGAGGCAGGTTAAGAGGACAGGCCATACATTTCCAGCAGGTTATACTTTCCACTTTCCTATTTGTTCACCTACCTAGCTATTTTGCTTCCTCATCTCAGTAGAATTTGCTAAATTGTCTTCCAAGAACTGGGATGTTGTGACAAAAGTAATATCTGTTTTCCCTTGAACGGGCTTCCCAAAGGTATACCTGTGTCAAAGGGGAGAAACATTCACCTGATGACTGGCCACTTCAGCAGAAATATTGATCCAGACCACCCCCCACCCTCACTGGGGGGAAGTGGAACCTGGGAGAGCTTTGTACCTTGTTTGCTCAGGAACTTCAGCTTGTCTCTTAAGATCAGTTTGCATCCCTCTCCACCCACTATACCCGGCATTCCTTCAGCCTCACAGTAAATGACCAGGTGTGAGAAGGACCCCGTTCCAGAGAGTGATCTGACTCCTCCAACCACACGGTAATGCAAGAACACCATACTGGAAGGCCACTTCTCAGCTATGGGCAATCTGGAGGTGACTGTGGAGTTGAAAGCCAGAGATCACGACGGTATCATGTACTCACTTGCCGCAGACCGTCAGCTGAAATTCCTCATCCACTGTAGTGATAAATGGAGGGTGCTCAATATTTATTTCAAATTTTTTCAGCACTGCATAGAAGAGAGGAAGATAAAGATGGAGGAAAAAAAGCAGAGTATGGGCACTGACTGTAAGTTCTGTTACAGCTGAAGTCCAGATGGGAGGAAAGACAGTAATGTCCCCAGTTATGCAACACCATGCTGCAATAGGGTTCAGCCACACCACTCTCTTTTTGCTGCTACAATTGCACGTGAGATTGCTTTCTACTCCAGCTCAGTCAAGCATAAACACTTTAAATGGTACAGGGTTTTGTCCTTACCTACATCACTGTAACCGAATGAGACTAAAACATGATGCTGCTTCCTATTGTAACAGCTGACTGGAGTGGATAGTAAACCTAGCTTAGAAGAGGGTAACGATGAGCAGCAGAATGTGCTCATCACGGGGCTTAGCCGAGCTAGAATGAGACATCAGGCCACAGCCTCTCCTTTGTACCCTATGCAGCTGCAGAACCTCCAGCCCAGCATGAGATGTGCACACAGACCCATCTGTCCCTGTCCCCAGTCTGCTGTTCTCCCGGGGCAAAAGGTCTGATGAACATGGCCGCATCGTCCGGCTGTCTTCTCCAGCTACCCACACTGCTTTTACCTCACCTCTGTTGTGCAAGTCTCACCATATTCATCAACATTGAAGGTTTTTTTAGCCGTATCTTGATTCACTGAGATGGTATACTCTCCAAGGTGTGCTTCAGAGGCCAGGGGGAAGGATAGATCCACAATGCCGTGTCTAGACTTTACATTCAGCCACTCAGCAATCCGATTATATTCAGGATCCTACTTGGGAAAGGACATGCAGAGCCACCAAGTCACACCGAAAGCATGAGTACCTGGCAGGTCCGGCCATACTCAGGCACAAGAAGCCAGTATGAGGGCTAATCCTTGCCCCAGTAGAGAGGATGCCAGATCACCAGGTGAGATTCCTTCTTCTCCCTCCAGTATCTTTTTACTGAATTTTTGAATTGCAAAGGGTGCCAAGAACAGTAAAGCTACTGGGAAGTGCCATAACACCGTAACACCATAACACCATGGGAAAGAGAAGCAGCTGTGCTGCATCTACTGAGCACTTACCCTTGTGCTTTGTGCTCTGTGCAAACAAAGTGTTGGGCAAAGGTTCATTACTGCCTTGCCTCTAGATCAGCTATGTGCATCACAGAGGTGCTAGTTTGAATGAAGAACCCAGGCCGGCCCAGTAGACTTCAGCTGAACCTGAACCATAACTATAAACTTGGGAAGTTACACTTGTGGCACAACAGTGTTCAGGAGTGAAAGGGCACAGTAGAAGAGACAGACATCTCCCTTTGGTCAGTTCTTTGTCACTTACCTGCAGCCATATCTGGGAATACTGTTAAAAAAAAAAAAAGAGAGAAACACAATCTCAGTTTTGTACAGAGCAGAACAACATCCATGTGAACCAGTATTAATAGCAGTGCCTGAGGTGGGACGCTGACCGGAAAGTTTTGCTCCATCCAGATCCCACACTAGGTCTCCTTCTCCCTCTGTGCTATCTTACACTGCAGTCTTTCTGCAAGGGACCAGTGGATGAGTGGTTTACCTTTAAAGATCATTTGTTCTTATGGTTTAACAGGCATGAAGGGAGATGTCTTTTTCATGAGCCTCTCAATGTGTCTCATGCTGAGGCTCCTACTTCTAGAAAAGCACAAGATGATACTCACCTCATTTTTAATGACCTTAAGGTCCTCATCAAGGTTCACAATTCGAAATTTCACTGGAGATATAAAGAAAAGTATAGTAAAGCATTTTGGCTGCAACATGTTCTTGCACAAATCTGCTTCTGCTTTTCTGTGCCCTAATATTCATGTCTATCTGTTTACCTCAGAGGTATTCAGGTCTTTCCCCAGACAGCTCTCCCCAGCATCTCCCACCCCAAATGACTTTGTCTGGGAGGCTTATATGCAGATGTGGGCTGTAGAAACTCACTGCCTTTACGTGAAAAGATTACAATGATGTGCTAAACATTGGGGTTGGTCTGTCTACAGTCTGTTCATTTTGTGAAGACTGTGGAGTAACTCACTGTATTTCTACAGCTTGGAACTGTCACTCTGGTCTTTTCTCAGATATTAACAACAGCCTTCAAAAAACAATAAGAGATTGTCCAGTGTCCTGGAGAGTCCTGGCTTTCCTTTTAGATGTCACTAGAGGTACTTCACCAAAATAACACCCAGGAGCAGCAGGCTGGGCATGTGGTCCAGCACAGCTCAGAGGGGAACATCCTGACTCATACTGTTCCTGGAAACATCTGATAATAGAGATCTGCTTTCTTCCATCTCCAACAAGCTTGCTTGCACTTGGTGAAATCTTCCCCCTAGATGTGGCTGCTACCTGGACCCTTCCCTCCCCATTTCCTTGTGCTGCCTTCTTGCCTTACCTGTTTCTCCAGGTTTGTATAAGCCCTTGTCTGTCTCTACCAGAATTACATTTTTCTGGGGCTTCACCAGAACCTTCTTGTGACCCTCAAAAAGCACATTGTCCCCGCTGTGGATCAGGACATGCAGAGAAACCACCTTCTCTGTCTGTCAGTTAAAAAAAAAAACAACAAACTGCCTGAGACTACAAGTAGCTTAAAGGAGAAACAGAGGAACCTGTCCTACCAAAATCTCCAACTTCCCTCTCCTCCCTTCCCCTCTTTTGATTTAGTTTTCTCTTTTCCCTAGTCACAGTCTTCTCTGTGCTCCCCAGTTTCCTCATTCTCTTTTCTCTGCCTTTCTTCTTGTCATATTTGCCTCTTTCCGCATTCATTTCCCCCCTTTACTACCTTTCCCACCCTGCATCTCCAACATTAACATGGCTCACATACAGGAGAGGCTGAAGACCTCTAGTTTGTAAAAGAGGCAGCCAAGAGAGGTGTCTTACGTGTGATGTGGAATCATCTTTTTCCCCGGGGATGAACTCTGGCACCTAGTTTGATTGATAAAGGAAATGGAAAACAAATTCATCAGGGACTTTGCATCTTATCGCAGATGTAAGACATCATCTCACTGTTAAAAAATCCCTGAACTTGAGAGTCCAAATTCCGCTGTATCACTCTGTCTCTAACCCGCTTGTCATTATAGGGAGAAGAAGCAGTCACTGCCTGTCTCTTGTTCATGAACCCAAGAGTGAACCAACTGACATGTCATTCTCCCATTTCACATAAATGTGAGATTTTTATGAAACCAAGAAAATGCACAGGGAAGTCAGATCTGGAGCTGACCAAGACAGTAACAGGAGAAGATATCAGGCAAAACCAGGATATCTCAGTATCAGAAAGACGGAGCTCACCAGGACAAAGGTTCTTTTTGCTAATGGCAGACTACCTTGGCTTTCCACAGCCAGGACTTCCTCTCTCCTAAGGGCTGACACCAAACACGTAGTTAATTATTGTCTCGATGATGCAAGAACCAGAAGTGACTACAGCCCCTCCTTGAGTTCTGCTGAATCTGCAGGACAATCAGGGAATAGGCACAGCAACTTTGTATGGTGCTGAGGAAGACAGAGGCAGTTTATAGAGCCTCGGCACCAGACACATCTCCGTGGCTCTCCAGAAATGTAACTGAGGGTCCTGTATTTGTGCCGCAGCATCAGTGTGTCTAGTTAAGCTAACTAGAGCAGCAAAGTTGCAACGACAGGAACTCAGACCACCCTAGAAATATCCAGAGTGCCTAGGTAAAATTCAGTTCATTGTGGATTCAGCGCCATCACCACCCATCACAGCTAAATTAAAGCAAGCTCAATGCCTATGCAGGCTGCAACTACATCTTGCAATATAGATGCAGCTTTAGAGCAGAATGGTCCTCTTGGAGCTGGAGGCACAGGCTTCTGAGGAAGCAAGGATGAAAACAGTGTATTCCCAATGCATTTACTTGCACTGTGTTACACAAGCATTTTTAGGGACTAAAGACTGAGTAAACAGAAAGTCAATGTTTTCCATCAGCCTTTAAGTAGGATGAAATGGGCTGGTACAGATCAAAAGAATGGGTTTTTATCCACACAGGAAAGATTCCCTACTTTGCTAGGCTCCAGGACACTGCTGTATTTTGCCTGGTGCTGGTAAGAAAATACCCTTAATCTGCTTGCAACCCATGGCAAGGCAAAAGACAGTGTACCAGAGAAGTGACGGGCTACCGTCTGAAGTGGTGGTGAGAGCAGCCACTGCCAAATTAGGAGCCATAGCTACACTTACCTGTAAGGCGATGCACTGAAAAGTGCCTGGCTTCTCCACATCCTGTTCCGCCAGTGTGTAATTCTGGGTTTTAACCTCCAAGGTGACAGCCAGGCGGACAGCCTCAGTCAGGGAGCTGAAGTGAATGCAGAGCTTCTCCTCTTGGGAATAGTGAATGACAGCAGGGAACACCACCATATAGTGACTAGAAGAGAGCAGGAGATGTGCAAAAACAATTCAGAGGCTGAGGTGGACAGGCCAGAATCCGGTTCTGCTGCTTTCATGAAGAGATAGACCAGGGGTCAGAAATGCCTGGAGGCCTGCAGTGAAGGAACTATAGTGCAGCTCCCTTACCATACCAGAAAGAAGCAGCATACCCAGTGTGGAACTAGAGAGCTCCTGATATCTACTTGTCACCACCCTGCCACCAGCCAGGACAGGACACAGCTGCCCAGTGTACAATACTCCAACTGCAAGTACACAGAGTAAGACTGTGTGAGGAACGAAGCTGAAGACTCAGTGGGTGAGGCATAAGGCTTCAGTCCTCACAAACTAACTTCTTCCCCACCAGCACAGGGTGAACAGAGGCAAAACTTGTGGCTTCTGTAGCTTTGTGGCATGTGCAGTGCAGTGCCTGCACAAGGAAACACCAGGGGCTTCACCTGCAGTGGTGCTCGACACCCAGCTCTCCAACAGGACTCAGAAGGAGCTGCTTCTGCCCAGTCTCCCTGAGAACAAGGCCCCCACCATTCAGTTCTGTGATGCTAAACACTCAGCATCACCCTTCAATGACAGTCCCTTCCACCAAGCCCCCCAAAATCAAAAGGAGGTAATCTCACGGTTCCAGGCTTGCTGCAGCTGCGACTGGGAATAGGGTCAAGGCTAAGAGGAGCACTGGTGCTCCCATTGCTTGGTCTGGGACAGACAGCTGACAAGATCCACACAGGAGGAGAGAACTGCCTGTACTGTTGGGCTGGAGCAATCCTAAATAACCCCCTCAGATGCTCTTAAGTCCAAAGAGTGGGGAAGTTGATATATGGAGATAGTATCTCTTCCAGGCTAATGACATTAGCTAATATTTACTTGCTTCCACCAACAGCAGAGTAAAGGCCACACAGCACAGTTCTCCACCCACATCTACATTCAGTTGGCATTCCAGGCCACGGGGTGCCAGAGCACTGGGGGAGAGATGTGAGGTGGGTGACCTCTAACCCACGCGTAAGGGGACTTAGGAGAAAAACTCATCTCAGCTGTGAATGGTCTGGATCCTGGCTGTAGCATCCGATGACAGCCAAAGCTGCACACCAGCTACTGTCCTCAGCTTGTAAAAAGCATCCTCAGTACTCTCTCTGTGCATCTTTAGTGATCTTCCCCTCATCCAGTATTTAATCAGAGCTTGGGGTAAAAACCTTTCAATTCACCTCCATTCCCTGCATCACTACCTCTGCCCACCCATCCATCCCAGCCATGTCTGATCCTCTTGGGTACAGAACCTTTTTGAGGTCTGGTCCTGCCACGCACTGCCAGCTCCCCTCACAGCTCTACTGTAAAGCCTTTCCAAATAAGGCAAGATATTTTAAGTCCCCACATATTTTAGCAAATCTCTACTTTACAACCCTCCAAGCCAGATGTCCGGACTTCTGCCAGCTTCCTCCAGCCATAGGTAGTTCCACACTAACACTACCATCCACCTCCTCCAGGCTCTTCTCAGTCAGTGCAACCTTGTATTTCCTTTTCCTGGGTGGCAGCAGGGAAGTGAACAGGGCTTGGATGTTATTTGCCCTCTAGTTACAACATCATTTGAAGGTAGATGTCTTTGTCCTACCCTGGCCTCATCCATGTTTTTGCAGCGCATAACCAAAAGTACACAATATAGAGTGTATTTGCCATCCACCCGCTCTTTGCTGCCAGCTGAAGCAATCCCCTGGATTTACTTTGGCACAGTCCCTGTGTGTCCTTAGCATCTACCCTCTTAGTGCACAGTCTGATGTAACAGGAACATGCTAGCCTTTAACCTAGCACTGACATTGCAGATAATCTGCAGGTTTAAAGCACTGTATGTCACTGATCTAGGAGCATATTTGATTCTCTGAAATCAACAATGTTTGGACTTCAAGCCTGAACTAGCAGGACAAAAAACAATCTGAGTTCTGTCTGATTTCATGGCTCTGCATCTCTGAATGGTCATCAGGATGGCTGCCTCTAAAGTTAAATGGAAACAGATAGACAACAAAAAGATAATAACATGCTAAAGTTCTTCCCTTCCTCCAGGGAGGAATGGGAGCACTGGCAGAGCTGTGTGTGAAGCCCTGGCATGGTCTGGCTGGAGGGCTGGAGGGCAAGAGTGACATTTCAGTAAGAAGTAAATGATACATTAAAAAAAAGTTCTACAGAAGAAGAACCTTGAAGAAAATCCACTGACATCACAAAGAATGAATTTGTCCCAGCATATTTCTGATGAAATTCCAGTAAAGATACCTTAATAGAAATCGGGCCCCTGTACCAAATATACTAACTGAGCACTTGTGCTGCTGTCAGCTGTGCTACATAAGACAGAGCAAGGCATTCCCCAGAGAAATATCAACAAGCCTTACAAAGCCTTGAGGTGAGTGCCTTTGCTGTGTAGGCAATGAACATTGTCTCCACCCCTTCCACCCGCCCACATCCCAGCCCCAGCCATGAGCAGCGTGATTTCCACCTCCTTGGTTTCGAAGCCAAGAGAGGGACAGGCACCCTGTCAGGGCAGGAGCTGCATAGTCCTTCAGCTCTGGATGAGGGGGAGAGGGAAGAAGGAAGACAGCAGAATCAGGGCCAAGGTGGGACAGAGGAGAGGCTAAGCTTTCCATGGAGGGATTTGACCTGCAATCAGCTATGTGGAGCATCGCTTTCATGTGGGGCAGCATCCTTCTCCTGCCTAGCACGGCTGGAACACCTGCAATGCTGTAAGAACCTCAACTGCTTCGCATACGTGCTCTGGTCTGTGGGGAATCCTGGGGGGGTGGAGGTGCGACAGAAACAGGACAGAAGTCCTAAGACCAGGAGTGTTTTTCCAGAGAGGCATAATTTCTCATACTCCCAAGGTTTCACTTGGTGCCCTCCCCTCACACTCCCCCTACTACTTAGCTCTCCCTTTAGTGCCTTTTATGTAGACCGTGTATTTCAGCAAGGACTCAGGCAGAAAAACTCCTGTTGTGCTCTGGAATATATTTCCTTTTGGGCTATGCTTTTCTCCCCGGAGTCACAGGTCACCATTTAAATCTTTAGCAGACAAAGCTGGGTGCCTTTACAAACTGGGCACACATGAGCCCGCGGTATCTAATAGGGATGCTCTTTGTAAAGCAGTGTGTTCATTCTGGCTTCGCTGGCTATCTGCTCCCTCCATGCCTTTTCTCAGATCTCTGTCAAGGACAATTGCCAGCACTGCTTCTCGTCATATACTTTATCAGGAATGCAACTCCTGTTCCAGCAGGAACTGCTGTGATATACTGGCTTGTGAACTTGCTTTTCCTTTTTGAAGGCCTTTGCTTTTGCAGCCATGGCGTAAGTGCAAACAGAAACATGGCTGTGCTCGGACAGTAGATGTTACAGTGGGAAATACGTCACTGGGTCATAGCTGGGATCCCTCCTGCCATGTGTGGTGTAGCATGCATAAGTCTAGTTTTAAAAATCTTTTCCAGTAAGAGTACAGCCTCTTCCTCTAGGACATGTTCCACAGCCTGACACAGCTCCCACTCAAATGATGCTTTACTGCTACCTGTTTCCCACTGTTCCCTTCAGCATGAAGCTTCGCTTTATGGAAATACTGCTTGCTTCAATAGCCTGTCTGCTGTCCCACCTGTATACCAATGTTTTTTGTAGATTCATGAGAAAGTAATCCAGATTGGCTCTTAGGATCCTTGAATGACAGCCTCAGAGATGCTGTTTTGTACTTGTATAGCTCAGAAGGCAAGGGCAAGGGATGAATTGTCAAAGGGGTGTAAGAAAATATTCTAGAATAAAGGGTCATTAGGAGCAAGGGAGGTATGGGAGGTTCAAGCAGTAAGTCTTTAGTGCTCATCCCCTTCTTTGTCCCAGCAGCAGAGGGGAGGTGCCGTGAGTCAGCTTCAGTAGGAAAATCAAAATGTCATTGGCATCTGTTATCAGATCCCCTAATATTAGCAGCAGACAAGCTGCTCAAGGCAGCTTGACAGCACTCAAGTGTGAAAGCACTCAAAGCTCCTGGGCAGCAGGACTTTAACTCCCTCTTGCCAGGGTGCTGATCTCCAGCTAAGAACTGCCAGCAGGTCATGTCCCTGCCTCCTGCTGTTCTGATCTTTCCAGGCCCTGCCCTCCTGCTGCTGCAAAACATGCTGCTGGCTGAACCTGCCCAAAGACAGTAAGCAGGAGTCAGTGATAAAGAGTTTTCAAACCTGCTTGAATGTTGGCTTTTCTTTGGTCCTAGCTGCTGCAGTGCAGTATAAGACGAAAAAAACTCAACAATATGAACAGCTTCTTGGTGTTATCCATGGGCACAGCTATAAGAGAACCACAGAGGTGTGAGATCTGTCAGAAAAGAGCAAGGAGGACAGGAGTGTCAGAAGCTGAAGAGAATGTGCTGATGAGACTCTGTGTCTGGGACATGAAGCTGGGACACTGGGTCCCATACGCATGGCGTTGGTTCCAAGCCCAAGAGTAGCTGATAGGACAGAAAGCAGAAAACCAACCAAGCAAGCTGATGGTGATACGTAGTGTGATTCAGTGAAGAAGCTGAAGTGCTGCAATGTAGCCAAGCTCTGTTGCTGATTCCTTGGGTGACATGGGGAGGTCTCTTCACCTTACTTTGACTTTCAGTTTTGGAAGCAATGACTTCATCTTTTTACATGTGCATGCAGCATGTCGTGCAGACTTGGTGTTAATGGCTGCAGTACCTATAGATGAGAAGAACGGTGTGATCCTGTCCCACTGGCATCGTGACAGTGGAATGAAGAGACCAGAAGTCTTATTAGGAAGTACCTAAATCCTATGGTCAAAACCTGTCTTCTTAGACAATCAGTTTCACCTGACTTTTTTTTTTCCTTTTTTAATAGAAATTATGCCGTGGCGATACCATCTCAGCTCTACTACCCCTTCTCAGAGACAGTGTGCCTCCAGCTCAGCAGAAAGGATGCAGTCCCGATCCATGTGACAGTAACCTTGCAAAGCAAAGCTGGGAATGAGACTCTGATCACTCAGTCCATCTCTCAGCTCACCTTTTTTCATTGCACAACCTTCCAGGTGAGGAAGATATTTTCAAGGGTTGTCAGTAGGGTGGATAGTGCATGAGTTCTGCTCTTGCTGGGCAGGAAGGCAAAGAACTGTGCCTTCCTGTGGGGACGTCTTAGTCAGGCACTGAATCTTTTGCTTCAGCCTGTATAGGTCTGCCAGTATCCTTCCTACTGTGTAGCCCCAGGTATTTTACTCTTCTATAATACATTCTGAAAAGTAGTGAGGTCTTTCAGGGAAGAGGAACTGGAGCAATATAGAAACAGTATCATAATCATTATTCCAAAAGCCTGGGGATCCATGAATGGGATCCCTCCTGAATGATGCTTACAACTATGCCTGCAGGTCCCTCCTCCTGTTGGAAATTCCGATGAAGTGGCTTTTATTGTTATCACAGTCCTGGAAGCCAACTCAGAGTTTCAGAAGAAACAGAAAGTCTTAATTAAGCACGCAGACAAGAAGACTTTTATCCAGACAGACAAATCCGTGTACAAACCTGGACAGATTGGTATGGACAGAATGCCTTGTTTTGTGAGAGAAAGAGCGGTCCTCAGGCCACAAGATATGGGGTATCCGCTAGCACTTGGAGTGGGGCCTGCTCTGCAAGGGAGTGGGGTCACAGGCTTCATCTCCCTTCCAGTCTTGGAGGGATTTGGGGATACTTCTCTCCTACATCAGCACGGTGCATGTTTTCTCCAGTACTAGCCATACTCAGACAGCATGCCAGTGTGAACAGTGCTTGTGTGTTTTGGCTGATGTGTGAAAAAAGGTTCAGGCACCACTGTGTTATATTCATGATTGCTCCAGTCAAAGCCACAGTAGTCTGTCAGTGCCCTAAATCACTCTCTCTCCCACAAATTTTCTCAAACGAGGATCACAGTCCTGCAAGCCCTGTCACTGCCCTGGCACAGCTCAGATCACCACAGGGTACAGCTGTTTGCCCTGTGTCTCTCCACCCTTTCCACTGGCATGGCTCTCACTGCAGGCAAGACTGAGTGCCCCACCGCAGGCCCAATGTCCAGAAAAATGCTGTTTCTCAC
This sequence comes from Dromas ardeola, assembly GCA_013398915.1. Lineage (NCBI taxonomy): Eukaryota > Metazoa > Chordata > Aves > Charadriiformes > Dromadidae > Dromas > Dromas ardeola. The sequence continues at coordinate 234,657 of VYZM01003131.1, read as the reverse complement.
CAGCACAGCCAGCCTTCCCAGAAACCCCACACTGCCTCTCCTACCACTTTTTTTCTAGCAGGATGCCAGGTGTTAGCAGGGCTTTGAGCATAGGCCCAGGAGTGGATGGCTCTAACTGCTGGCCACATCCTCTCAGTGAAGAACATGGGCACGTCTTTCTTAGCCATCCATTCTTATTATTATTAACAGACTTGATTTCATTTCAGCCAGTCCTGTTTTTCTTTTGCTCTGTAGTCAAGTTGCGAATTGTTACCTTGGATCAGAACTTTATTGCCAGCAACGAAACGGTAAGTCAAGAGGGGAGAAACCTTAATAAGACTGAAAATGCTATGGGCTTCCTCCATGGCTTCTGGATCAGTGCTTGGCCCAGCTAGGTGATCCATCTGCAGACAGCTAGTCTCAGTGTTGCTTTTGGTGCTTACAAACAGCATTGGGCACCACCTGCAACGCAGGAGCTGCTTGTGATGTTGGGTCACGGGCAGTCACTGGGAATTGCTTAGGGAAGACTCATGGATGGTTGGGGGCTAAAAAATGTCAGGGAGGTGGATGGTAACTTACCTGAAAGCATCCCACCAGTAACGGTTATTTCCTTCCCACAGCACCGCCTGGTGGAACTGAAGGTAAAGCACCTACTTTATTGAAACTGGTCATCCCTTCTCACCTTGGGGAAGACACAGGTTTGGAGATGGCGGTGGGGAAATAATGAACGCAGAAAACTAGTTACTAGTTAATGAATAGGAACAGGAACAGTCCTCGACTTCTTGCCCTTCCTTCCTTTAGTATCCACACAAGTCTGGCAGCGCAGTGTCATGATACCGGTCACCCAGGGGTTCCTGCAGTAGAAGATGGGTGCCACTGAAAACCAGTCCAGCAAACTTTTCTAGAATGGTCACAGGACTTTTAATCCCTCTAGCCTGTGAATTGAAGATTTGTCAAGATCCTGAAGTTTCTTAAAGAGACTTTTATATTTAACATACAGAAAATAAAAGTTTGACCAGTTAGTGTTGTGGCTACACAGCTAGAGAAACTTCCCAAAGCAGCTCTCAGGATATTGTTCTTAAAATCTGTTAGTTTAGTTTCAATATTATAGGTAAAATATGGACTGCAATCACCTGAGCTGAGGAAAGATACCTGAAAGCAATGGGGAATTTGTAATAACCCATGCAGAAAGGTCACAGTTCCAACTAGCAATTGGTAGTAGCTAATGCACATTTGCATGTCATACCCGCCAAGCAATCAATAAATAAACGCATGGTTTCTGAGACACCTATGCAGTACTTTATGCCGGTTTATACAAACATAGTACTCTAATCCAGCTTCACCCTTTCCAACAACAGTTCCCACTTGTGACATATGTTTATAAAGCACCCATCAACTCATCGTTAACTCCTTCCTAGCTGGGCAGTGTGACCATAGATAGAGTTCTGCATCTTGCCCTCCCAAGAACAGTGGGAGAACACTCTCCATCATGGACTGACAGTGACAGTCAACACAGCCTCCAAATGCCCTTGCATCCCAGGTCTTTACATCCTCCTTTCTATACTGGGCCTCATGGTCCCCTGCGTGAAGTCCTGGACTCTTTTGCCCAGACTTCCCTGGGGATTCAAGACATCAGGCTCCCCTGTAATCACACCCAAGTAGCTCATGCCTTAGGCAGCACGTGCTGCCTAAGGGGATTGACCCTCTCCACAGTGACCTGGGGGCTGTGCCAGCTCAGATCACCACAGGGATCTCAAAGAGGGACCACCTCTATCCCTTAATGAGACAGACAGGCAGTAAACCATAGTTTTGCATCAGTCAGTGAAATGGCAGTGCCAACAGAGAGCAATAATATGATAGATTGACTTTGTCAATGAGACAGGCAGAAAAGCCTTATCCGCTTCAAGATCAGACTCACCTGAGCACTGTAGCTGTGTCATAGACCTGGGCTCTTAGAACAAGAGGGTATGTGCTCAAACCATGCTGTGGTAGCTTGAACATCCTTCAAAACAGTCTCTTTTTGCACTGGGAAATAACTACTCTCCACTACTGCCTATTCAGGACCCCAAAGGGAATCGAATTGGACAGTGGCTGAATGTTACACCTGTGGGAGGCATTGTGGATCTGTCCTTCACTCTGGCTGCAGAAGCACTGGTTGGAGAGTACACCATCAAAATGCCTGACCGCACGCATACCTTCAGGGTAGAGGAGTATGGTAAGAGTCTCAGGGAGCTGACTGCACCAGAGAAAGATGTATTGCCTCCACCCCCCCTCTATCACACAGAGCTGAATGGGCCATGGAGCTGTGAACAGCTGTTCTAGTTGTGCTAGCACCTGAGATGTCCAGCTACCTGCCATTAGGTGTAATCACTGGCTTTCACTCAGGGCCACTGGCTTTCTCCTTCCCCATGTCCTAAGGATGGACTGAGGCACTGTTCCACAGCTGTGCTCTGAGGAGGAGACTAAGGCTGTCTATTCCCACCACGCTCCCCTGGCTGAGCTGCTGGTGCATTGCTACTAGACCCTGTGCTGGTAGTCAGGGAATGAAAGGAGAGATTTCTTTTCTGTGAATAACCATTTGGGAAGGACTGGAACAAATGAACTCTCTCTATTATCACTGAATTGTATTTCTCTTGTTTTCACACAGTGCTGCCCAAGTTCAGTGTCTCCATCCAGATGCCTCAGGTGGTCACCATCTTGGAGGAGAAGTTCCATCTCCATGTCTGTGGCATGTGAGCTGACTTATCCCGACAGAATGTGCATTCTTACTGGTTTGGAAACTGCATAGCTATCAATAACTGAGCTAAAAATGGTCTCTGCCAACCCTAACTCTATTCCAATGGCTGTTACCCTGGCATCCTTTGCTAAGGAATTCTCCTGGACTCTCACCTTTCTCCGTATTCTCTCTCACTACTTCTTTCTCTGTGAGTTTCCAAGTGTGGCAGCGGATCCCCTCAGTGGGGCACGTGCCCTAAAATACAGTGCATTGATTAGCGCCAGTGTGGAAAAAGTAATGACTCAACTTGTGGCCAGCACAATGTTCCCTAACACTGCCTGGTAGAACTAGTGTTGACTTGCAGAGAACTCACCCATCACTGCCTCCTGTCTCAATCTGATGAAGTCATTTTAATTTCTTGGCCTCTGCTGAGCTCATGAACCATGAAGATACTGCAGGCTGCTGGGTTGTATAACTGCAAACCACAGGCTAATGCTGATATTATTCACCCTTGAGCCAGTGTTTCTGTATGTGAGTGTAAGTCCTCTCTGCTATGTTTGCCAGGTACACATATGGGAAACCAGTCCAAGGTAGTGTGAAGGCTGTGGTATGCCGTAAACATATCCGCTATAATCGGAAGTCTTCCAAAGCCAAGCACAGTATTTGTAAGGATTACACTGGTAAGGTGAGCACATGGAACATCCACTCCTCCTGCAAAAGAGAGGAACAGTGGCAAAGAGAAGGAAGAATACTAAAGGAAGAAATGGGACAGACATCAGCTATTGAAGCAGCATGCTCTTTTCTCAGGGATGAATGACTGATATATCCTTAACTCGCCAGTGTAGCAATCTTAACCCCTCTCAGTGATTTCTCTGGCAGCACTTAGATGCACTCAAAGGAAGAAGCACCTGTAGGCAAACTGTTGCAGATTTGCCTACAAAAGAAGTATAGCAACAGGGCAATAAAAAATACAAACACTGTCCACATTGATTCAATTCCACTGGATGCTTTTTAGCACCACCTTTTAATCTGGTGTAAATACCTATATGCTGTTTCCCAGAAAGAGCTGTTTTGGAGACACAGAAATTACCTCTTGCATCTAAGCAAGCAATTCAGCTCGGAACAGACTTTCACTCATTCATTTCTAGGGTTGAATGGATGTATCTATATTTGTTTACATATTTTTAAGTAACCCAGCACATATCTCAAAGATAAATCCCTCCCTAGCAGAAGAAATCATGTTGTCAGGGAGAAATGACAACTCATGTTTGCTACTGGCACACGAGCAAGTGTGTAAAGATGACACATGTGTGAAACAGCATCTCTGATTAGCGACTGCTGCACAGAAAAAGGTATGTTTCATGCCAGTATGGGAGTTGCACCTTTAACTCAAGTATCTTAGTCATGTACTTTTAGACTTCTGGGACTTGGGTTTGATCTCCACTGCAGAAGGGATTAGTGCATTCATGATTGGTTAACGGATACAATTTCACATCCCCAGACAAACGAGGATGGCTGCTTTGCCACTGAGGTGAATCTTAAGATCTACCACCAGAAGCGTGGTGACAATTATGATTTCAACCTGGAAGCTGTGGCTTTTCTGAAAGAAAGTGGAACAGGTAGCAAAAAATTATTCTAAACTTTGTGGAAAATTTTTTACTTTACACTCATACAACATACTTGTCTTTGGGTTTTCATCTGAAGATTCCTTGTGGATCCTTGTGTCTTCCCATCAAACCACTGCATCTTTCTGCACTGGCTCCCATGGGGTCAAGTGTTCAAAGGGTTGTGTCTTCAGCGGAAGCACCAAGGCAGCATGGGTGTTCTCATACCATACCACACAGGTCTGACTCACATAGGACGTGTGAGTTGTCTCAGTTGCAGGATGGGCTTTACCAGTATGGTTGCTCCTCCGCAAGTTTTGTGGCCGGTCCAGCTCTGACAATCACCTTGGTTTGGCAGAGATGGGTGAGAGGTGCTTTTTCTCATCTTCTAGTCACAGTAGAAATGTGCACAGTAGTGGGCCAGGCCAGGTTCTTTTGTTCTTAAACCATACGTTAGGAAAGGCCATTGGAACAAGGAGGTACTCAGAGCAACCAGTGATAACCAAGGCCCTGACTGTGTACTGTTAATAGCTCCTCATCAGATTTATCTCCACGTCCCAGATAGGGAGATGAGGCTACTTGTCCAGAGCTACTGTTAAATATTCCATCCTGTAAGGTTTCCTCTCTTACAAAATTTTATAACCCCATCCTTGCAAGAAAATGTTTTGCACACCCTTGCTGAAAACCATGACATGCATTCACTTAGCAAACAACTGCAATAATTTCAAATGAGCACCACATGGCAAGACAGCAGTCTGTAAACTAACGTGGTGAAGGCAAAGAAAAATGTTGCCTTCTAGCAGCTCTGATGTGAGAATGGGAGGACAATGCAAGTAGACAATTATGAGTAGGACCATCTTAAACAAAGTCAGAAGGAGCGTTTTAGAACTGTCTGGTAGAGACCTCCCAGTAGACTGCTGTCATTCTAGCAGGTCAGAATATAGGAGGCACTACTGCCAAGTGCGTGTGTTAAATGACTGCTGTAGTTACACAGGGAAACTACAATCCCCTATGAGTGAATGTCCATCCCATTCCATCTGTCCACCCAATCTTGCTGCTTTTGCTCAGAAGCATGATATTCATCTGCATGCCCCTCCTGTCTTTCCTAGGGGTGGAGGTCAACACCACTGAAAACTGCAAGGTCACTTTTGATATCACAACTCTCCAATTCTGGGACACAAGCTACTACTATCAGCAAGGAGCTCCCTACTATGGAAATGTAAGTGAACAGGGCAGAAACATGGAAAGTCCAGCAGCTGGACCTAAGGGGATGGAGGGCACAGAAGTACTGAGGAATACCCTTGCTCTGAGATGCTCAAAGCTGCTAGCACAGTCCTCTGTCCCAGTCTTTCCTTTGACACCTCCACCAAGAGGTAATCCAAAGGTGTGACCACAGGATAGGCACATGGCTTTGCCAGATGAGATGGCTGCTGCATAAATGGGGAGAGGTTGGAAGAGTTCACCCTTAGAGTCCCATTGCAGAGAAGGGATTTGGGACTTCTACTGGGAGGCAGATTTTCAATCCTGAGGCCTCCAATTCTCTGTTCTCTGTTCAGACTGTTCTCTGCATCATTACAGCTGGAACTCAAAAGTGCCAATGGGACACACCTTAAGAACAAGGAGGTGATTCTTACAGTGTCCTATGGTAGCAGGAAGCAGACCAAGTCCTACTTCACGGATGACAATGGGATGGCCTCTTTCATCTTAGAGACATCAGCATGGGACAACAGCAGTAAAGTTCTACTACAGGTAAAGCCCAATAATTGTGTTGGATTTGGCTAGCACTAAGCAATGCCTCCCTCAGACCTATCATCTATGTCATTGTCTCAGTATAGCCAGGGAGATCGAGGCATGGAGCAGTGAAATGACAGATCTAGGGCAAGAGGAATAGCCCATAGCAGAGTCAGCATTCCGACCCCTGGTGTCATACACAGTCCCTGACCAGCCAGGAGACATGATGAGAGATGGGGCAGTGGACAGAAGCCCCATGAAGTTGTGACTGAGCTCTATCTACATAACACCTCTTTCTGAGGTGGAAAGGGCTTTGTGGGGCTGGGCAGGGACGGAGAGCAAAGGAAGAACTCCCACGTGGCATGGAACAGGAAGATAGGAAAGGAGATAGGGAAGAAGCATCTGAAAATATATTTGGAGGAGAAAACGTCAGTGACCTGTTTGCATTAGTTTCCTCATAGCATAGAAGTTAAGAGAAACCTGGGATATAAGAGGCAGAAAACTTGGAAGAGAAAGAAGGAAGGCTAGTAAGGAAACAGTTGCTGCAATCCAATCTGGAGCAGAGCAGGTAACCAGGATGTAAGGAGCTAAATAGGGATGCCACCAACAGCAAATTGACAGAGAAAAGTTTGGATCTGCTTTCCCATGAATAACGAAGGCTCTCTTGTCTGATTGTAGGGGTAGGTTTCTAATACCTGTCCTATCTAAACTCCAAGGTCAAGGGACTTTGAGGCAAGCCCTGTCTCTTTATGAGAGTGCATACAGTATCTTAGATGATGGATCTTGACCTTGCTGGAAGTCCACAAGATGTTAGTATCGTAGTCTCAGTGCAGACAGGTCATAGGTCAAAGATGAGCAAGGCTATTGATCTTCAGTTGTCCCTGCCACCTCTACCCTATGGATCAGGGGAAGTGCTAAAAGAAATCCAGTGTGCAAGTGGAATAACATTGAACAGTGAAATACATTATCAGGGCAGATCCATGCTGATACTTCCCCCACACGTATCAGACAGAAGCAAAGGGTTCAGTGGTTCAATCCAGGAGCTAATGAGCCACTCTACACAGTCTAACAATCTGCCTTGCTCCAAGGATAGCAACAGCATTGCAGAAGTTCAGGCTCTAGCCCAAGCCCTAGTAGTATACAGCTCCCTGCCTCCTATTTAGGTGCTAGACATCCCAGATCATGGCGGAGCTCCACAGAAAGGGACTGACTGAGCTTGGCTTAGGTGGAAATAGACACCTTACCCTGGGAGACTTCAGAGCCCACTGTCCAGCCAGTCTTGGTTTTGTTGTAGGGAGAGCTGTAAGAAATCTTCAGACACTGAGACACCTTTTCTGTGCCACAGGCAAAGACACAGCCGGAGGACTTAAACGGTCGAAATGTGAGGGTGTCTTATGGCACTGCATCCCTCACACTGAGGGCCTTCTACTCTTCCAGCCGCAGCTCTGTGAGGATCCAGCCAGTGCAGCCAATGCTGCCCTGTGGGGACGTGCAGCAGGTCACTGTGCACTATCGCATTCTAGCCACAGAGCTGGGGGTCAGGGCTGCCTCAGCAGACTTCTACCACCTGGTGAGTGCAGGGCAGCACCCGCGATGAGGTCAGCTTTGTGATTTGTCTGTGTCAGCACAGAGACCTTTGCTGGTCCAGAGGCATGGAGCAGAGGCACTATCAACCTTTTGCTCTGTTCCTTACCCGCTCAGGTTTTGGCAAGAGGATCCCTTGTGCATCATGGCCAAAAAACAGTACTTCTTGATCCACCATCAGGTAAGAGCATCTAAATACCAGGAACAGATTAAAGACCCAGCCTAAATGGGGAAGGAGAGAAAGATCTGAGACCAACAGGAAACAACAGAGCCAGAACAAAAGATCTTTAACTTCCCTAATTTTTTTTCTGATCAAATGATGAAATTGTCAGAGTTTATCTGCCAAGCAGGAATTATCACAGACCTCCAAGAAAACTCATAGAATCTTTTTTCTGGACTCAGGTGGAAAGCCATTTCTCTTCCAAGTGCATGTTGTTGCCAAGATCCCTCATGATGTAAGGTCACTGCTACAAAATGGCACCAACCTACATCCTGGTCTAGCTGTGGCTTCCCCAGAAGCAAGGCAGAATAGTTTTTTCCAAGTAACTGTACAGAAGTATTACAGAAGATGAGCATGTTGCTGCTGTAATCCTTGGAGATGGACTTCCTTGCCTCTTCCTTCACTTTTTCTATTTCTCCTTCTTCCTTCAGGTCAGTATAGTGGAGCTTTCAATGTCACTCTGCCCATTGACCTCATTTCACCCATGGCTACCCTCTTTGTTTACACTGCTTTCCCTGAGGGACAAGTGGCAGCTGACATCTTCAGTCTGAAAGTCTCCAAGTGCTTCAGGAACCATGTAAGTAGTGCACAAAATGAAGTGGGAAGGTAGGCTGGAGGGTAGCTAGTTAACTGCATATTGGCAATAGACACCCAGCAGAATCCAGTAGCCATAGTCTCCCCTTTCCTTCCTCTATCAATGTCTTCAGTCCCTCTTTCTTCTTCTGTTTCAGGTGAAGCTTGGCTTCTCAGACACAGTGGCTCTCCCAGGATCGGCTGTCCGTCTCCATTTGCAGGCTGCACCAGGCTCTCTATGTAGCATCCGTGCTGTAGACCAGAGTGTCCTTCTCCTGAGGCCAGAGGCTGAGCTATCTAGGGATAGTGTGAGTCACTTTAGTGTTGAGCCTTGCTAATATTGAAGAGATGTCTTTTGAGTATCTCATTACAATCACCGTTTAATAAGGAACAGTGGATGTAACAGATACTTGAGTAGAGACAGGACATGGCTTAATAAGAAAAAATGAAGGCCAACATCAAACACCAGTGAAAATTTCCTGTCTCTACAGAGGGATCTAATAGAATAACCCACTGTCATCCCCAAGTACCACCCAAAGTCACATCCTTGTTAAACTCAGAGAGCTTTGCCACAGTGTCAACCAGATGGCAAGACACTTCCATCTCCTTAACCAATTCATGACGGTGCTCTGAAAAAAAGGGTTATGTTAAAAAAATACCCAAATATCCAATACCAGCGGATAGGCTCCATGTCTTTGTTCCAGCTCACATGAACCAGACAGTCCTTCCATTCACAGACTGGACTGCAAGTGATGCCTTGGCAGTGGAAGGGTCCCATTTCTCCTCTAAACATTGGATACACTGGGTCTAAGGACCCTTGAGTTGCCTCTTGAAACTGTCTCAGTGGATTCAGGGTGTGGCGTCAGTCAGACAAGAAGCTACCTAATGACTCTTACAGGGAAGGTGTCCTCACTGTATGAACTGAGCTCACATGTACAATCTATGAGCTAGAAGTAGCTACAGCTATGTAGCTGTACCCCAGAGGTGTTTGTGTTCATCTCTGGTGCTGTGCATCTAAAACTTGTGTAGGGTCTCCAAGAAGCTCAAAAATCTTTGGGATTGGGCTTTTGTGGCAGGTAGGACCTGAGTTCTGCCTCTGTGGTCACAGAAAATCTTTAGGTAGAAATGAAAAACTTCCCACCTCTCAAACTGACCTGTACTGTTTTCATTCTCTGTCTACAGGTGTACAATATGTTCAGCTATTCTCAGGAGCACCCCAGCACCCTCACAGACTCATACAGTGACTACTGTACTATCCACAAGACCCCAGGAATCATCAGTTCCTCTCAAACCACCCTTCCACCGGGAACAATGTCACCATTCACGTACGACAGATACGCTTATGCAGTATCCCAACCAGATGTTTATGAACTTCTGAAGGTAAATCTAATTTCCAGAAAGACTGAAAGATCAGAGCCCTTTTGCATCCCAGGTCAGCGCTGGGTAGCTTCAGATTGTCTTTGCTGTAAACACTGGCAAATTCAGGTTCTGAATTTGCCAAGCTTCTGAACTAAGAGATCTCTGACACTCCATGCTTGCAGCTTGACAATTCCCAACGATCAGGTAGATGCCTAGAACCAAGCTCCCTTTTTATCCCAAGCTCAAGACCCGCAGACTTTCTAGGGTTTGTAAGGAGAGAGGAGTGTCAGCCTGAGTCAGAGAGAATTGGAGGCTGGAAAAGCAAAGCACCTGAAAAGAAAAGGGGGACTGAGGAACGCAGGGAAAGAATAGTAGAAAGAAATAGCAGGTGAAAGATGAGAACAAGCCTGTGTTAGGGTGGGAAGCAAACTGTGGTGCCAAAATAAAAACTTTGTGTGTGGGCATGCACATGTGAGTGGTCACCCCCACAATTCTGTCTGGAGGGAGCTTCCTTTGGCATGAGAGGCCAGGACCAGCTTTGTGAGCAGGATGGCTCTGCATTCTCTCCCTGTATAAATTCGCAGGTCAGGCTGAGGTGCAACAACGGAGGGTAGCTGATATGTTGGGAGGTGGGAGCAGAGACAGACCCTCAGACACAACACCGCCCCCACTGAAATCTGCCGTCTTTTCCTCCCTGTCTTTCCTCCAGAATTCAGGTCTAACATTTTTAACCAGCCTTAAAATCAAGTCTCCAATTGAGTGCCGCACCCAGACCACTTTCTACTACGACTACATGTGTACATCTTGATTTATCCTGTTTCTTTGGAAATCACGGGTAACATATAGGCTGCACAAGGGCAGCTGAACATGCAGTTTGCTGAGGAACTGGGGATGGCTTCCAGAGATGAGTGGGAGGTTGCAGAGGAGTTGTGCACCACAGGAAGAGGGGAAGGGTCCTGACGTGTGTGTGTCTGTGCACTGGAGGGGTGGAGGGGTGGCTGCATAGGAAGAACCTACTTGGAAGCTTCTGCTGGCAGCCAGGAAGATAATACGGTCTAGGAAGGAAATGAGGCAGCTGTCTCAGGAAGGAACATCTGTTTGTAAGACTAGGAGAGGTCTTGCTGGAAACCAGAGAATGAGCCAAGATTGGCACGGAGCAATAGTGTGAGCTGGTAGCTCCCTCATGGGGGAGCACACACATGTTGGAATCCACACAGTCTCCTCGTTGTCTCATGGAAGACAATGGTGAAGTAGGTTGAGGGCATCTAGGAGAGGACGAGGGGGATCAGAGTGGGAGTGGGAAGGATGGAGAGCTGAGCTTTTCCCAGCTGAACTCTACCCTGATCTCACAGTTGCTCTCCCTTTGAATGGATGCATGTGTTTTCAATAGCTTATGATGAACTGGCAGACTTCGACAACTTGAACCCAGAAACAGATGCTGCTGTTGAACGCGCTGAGTCAGAGCACGTTGAGCTGGGTAGCGAGGCAGGGCCAGTACGAACCTGGTTTCCAGAGACATTCATCTGGACTCTGGTTCCCATCAGGTGAGTAATTATGGGCTGTGACCCCACATGAATCCAGACATCCTACCAGCCACAGCAGAGGGGGAATGGGCAGGAGCAGAGCCAGGGCATTATTGCCTTCTGTGCCCACAAAGAAAACAGAGGTGTCAAGAAGTAGATAAGGAATTTGGAGATTTGGTTCAGTTCCTGGCTCTGCTTGAGATTTTCCGAGTGACTCTGGGGAACCTAAAATCGCAGAATCCTCTAGGATGGAAGAGGCCTCCAGAGGTCTGTAGCTCAACATCCTGCACAAGGCAGGTCTAGTTAGATCAGGCAGTTGTAGTCAAGTTCTGTGTATCTCCAAGGACAGAGATTCCACAAACTCTCTGGGCACCTGTTCCAGTGTTTGACTGTCCTCAAGTCATTTTTTTTACTATCTCAAGTCAGAATTTCCCGTGTTCCAATTTGTGTCTGTTACCTTTCATCCTATCAATATACACCTGAAGAGACTGGTTCCACTGTCTCTACACCTTTCTATTAGGTAGCTGTAGAAAGTAGAAAGATCTCCCCCTAGCCTTTCTCTCTTAAGTTTGAAAACCACAGTTCTTTCAACCTCTCCTTTTACATCAAATGTCCCAGCCCCCTGACCATTTTGGTAGTCCTCCACTGGGTGTATTCAGGTATGTTGGTATCTTTCTTATACTGGAAGGCAAAACTGGGACGCAGTACTCCAGATGTGGTTCTACAAGGGAGGAATAGAGGGGGAAAATAACTTTTCTGAACCCAGTGGCTGTAGTCTTCTTAATACAGTCCAGAAGCAGATAGCCTTCATTGCTGTAAGGGCACATGAGATATCTCATGCTCAACTTGTTATCCACCAGGACCCCCACCTCTTTTTCTGCAAAGTTGCTTGCTAGCCATTTCCTGTCCCAGATACAGAATTTTGTATTTACCCATTTTCAAGACCATTTTTCCAGATTGTCAAGGTTCCTCTTAATAGCAGCCTTTGCCTCCAGCATATCAGGAACCCCTCCCCAACAAGGTATAGTCTGCTAATATATAGCAAGATTAGTCTGCTAATCTTGTTGAGGGTCTCCTCTCTTCTATTATCCAGGTCTTAATGGCTTAAAAAGCCATTAAGCACTACTGACCTGAGCATCCATCCCTGAGGAATGCGACGGGTAAACAGACACCGGTTGGACTTTGTGTCACCAATAACCATCCCTTGTCTCCAATGGTCCAGCAAATTTTCTGCTCATTTTTTCATCCACTTGTCCAGTCCACAACAATGTGGCTACAAGGATACAATGGGAGGCTGTGTCAAAATCTTTGCTGAAGTCAAGTTATGCAGCATCCACTGCTCTCCTCTTATTCACACATCCTACCCTTCTTAATTCTCCCATGAGCCAACGTTCTCCATCTATAAAATAGGATCTCTGCCGCTCCACCTCATGCTGGATTACACCCATTTCAGGGCAGGGACTGTCTTTTGTTTTGTGTATGCAGATATGTAAGTGACATTTATAGTGATGACTGCAGAGCTGTGGTTGGGAGTTTGGGTGGTAGTGTGGTGGAAGATGCTCCCTGACACAGGCTTGGTGTATAACGTGGACCCCTGGGAGCCCTGTATGCCCAGACAAAGCAAGAATTTAAGGTGCAGCACTGTCCAGAAGAAAATTTTTTTTTGCATTTTCCTCTCAGGCCTTCGTTGGCCACCTGTCCTTCCCGTACCTCTATCCTACTTCCTAGGAATCCCCACACCTTCACACATAATTCCAGTTAATAGTCCTTCTGCATTTGTCTTCCCAAGAGAAATCTTTACAGGGATGGGGACAACACCTTCCACTCTCTTTTCTCCTCAGTGATTCGGGGGTTGCTGAGATAGCTGTCACAGTACCCCACAGTATCACAGACTGGAGAGCCATGACCTTCTGCACCTCAGAGACCCATGGTCTAGGAATCTCAGAGACCACCAGCCTGCGGAGCTTCAAGCCCTTCTTCGTGGAACCCACCTTGCCCTACTCTGTCTTCCGGGGAGAGTCATTTCCCCTGAAAGTCAAAGTCTTCAGCTACCTGAAGCACTGCATGGTGGTGAGTGGCTCCCTCCAGGATGGTTTTTGGGCAGGGGAATGTGTGGTAATAGTTCTTCACTGATAGACATCCAGACGGGGGTCTCCTCAGACATTGGGCAAACGACACCAAGGCAGCTCTTCACAAAGCTTCATGCAGAGCCATCTCTACCCAGCTTATTCTTCTCCATAAGCTCAGCCCTACAGGACTGCAACTGTTGGTGGCCCACAGATACTGCAACAAGGTCATCATCATACTCATCCTGGGTTTCTGGGCTTCACTGACATTTAGATCAAGGAGCTGAAAGGAAAAATACAACAGCATCTCTGTAGCCCTAACTCCTTTTTGTTTCACCTCTAGCTCCAGCTCAACCTAATGGACTCCAGGGATTTTGAATTTGTGCATGCAAATGTCAGGTTCACTATTTGTCTGTGTCCTGATTCAGCAAAAACATTTTTCTGGGACGTGAAGGCTACAAAATTAGGTAAGGAAACAAGGGAGGGGCAGAAGTGGGAGGTACTGGCAGAGATGCTTGAGGAAACCAGAGCTGGGCTGGGAGAGTGGCTTACTATGCGAAGCATGAGTGGGCAGCCTTAGGCTGAGCAAACAAAAACTTAAGCATGGATGTGCCAGCTGGCCTCTTGATGTTTTGTTCTTTAGGGAAGGTGAATTTCACTGTCACTGCTGAGGCGATGGATCAGGAAGGTGTTTGCACTGAGAGTACAGCTGTTGTGCCAGAGTCTGGAGGGAAGGACACAGTGGTTAAACACCTGCTGGTGAAGGTCAGACTATGCTTCATGGTCCTGGTGAGGTCAGAACTGGGTCAGGCTCAACACGGCCCAGCGGGTGGCTCTGGGAAGGTAGAGTTGGTGAGGCAGGTAAGCATGTTTCTCCGGCATGCTGCTCAAGGATTGATTCTAAGGATAGACTGGGTGAGGGCGTGAGCTGGGCACCGCCACTCAGTGGGACAGAGATGTCAGAAGTGCTTGCTAGCAGGTCAATGGGGGCAGAAGACACGTAGCAGCTTAGAAACCTAATTCCCAGTGAAACTTCACTGTTGACACACATATCCCTGCTGTCTATGTGAGGCCCTTTGCATAGCCCATGAGGATGGAAGAGGTGCTTGCAGGAAGGTGGGGTGCTGTGCAGCTGCTATCACATTTTACTGCTCTCCCTTCTGAGCTGACCAGCCTTTTCCCCACCAGGCAGAAGGGCTGATGGAGGAAAAGACTCACACCTCACTCCTGTGCCCTAAAGGTAGGTGCAGGTATTCCCGAGACAGGGACTGCCTTACTACTGGGGCCATACATGTGCACAGAGCACAGAGACCAAACAGAAGCAGTGTGGTTCGTGAACAAATATAGGACTATCTGGAGGTGGATGGGGAGGGGAAAGTCAGGGATTTTGGAGATTTTATGGGGAGGCAAAGCCATTCAGCTTTACCCGGTACTACAAGCTCCTGGCAGCACCAAGGTACTGCCTAACCACATCACAGTCATTTATCAGTGGGTGGCCTGATCTCTGTGTCATCCTCTCTTTTGAATGTTGATTTCACCAACTGATGAGGTGATCCCAGCCTTGTTTACACCGTCTCCTGGAGATGCCTGTGGGTCTGCCATCTCCTTCCTGGGTGTTGTTTTTCTGATGCTTTTGCCATTTGCAGGAACTTCAGCTTCAGAGACAATCACTTTCACTATGCCAGAGAACAGGATCCTTGGGTCAGAGAGAGCCCACATCTCTTTCTTAGGTGAGTTTAGGGGGTTCTGGGAAAGTAAGATTTTTCCCTGCAGGAGCCTTTTCTTCTGGTGCCACCATGTCTGCTTTAGCAAACAGACTAACAAGAGGGAATATGTACAGTGAGGTATGATATTGGGCCCTTATCTCTTCCAGAGAAACACACCATTTCTCTTATACAAGTGACACTGAGCCAGATAGACATATAATTTCACCCAGACAAGGGAAAAATAGGCAACTACCATATCACTGTTCCTACAGGGCTCTATAGACATTGAAGTCATCCTAGTGTGAGCAGAGATGAACTGAGACCAGTCTTACCAGGTTAACTGGAGAATCAGTGAGACCAGAAATTTTTTACACGCAAGAATATGTAACGCACCCAAAGCTGTGGTTCTGTCCTACAGGTGACATTTTGGGGACAGCACTGGACAACATAGATGAGCTCCTCCAGATGTCCAGTGGCTGTGGTGAGCAGAACATGGTTCATTTTGCCCCCAATGTCTTTATCACACGGTACCTCAAAGAAACAGGACAACTGACTCCAGAAATCAAACAGAAGGCAATTGGCTATCTGGAAAGCGGTGAGTGGATTTTGGTCCATGTTGGGTTATTAAGCTGGTGATGTCCACTACAATAGGTTGTGCAGTGAGGATCTCAGCAGAGGCTTGGTGCTGAACAGGATTTGTGCAGCACCACTTGCCTGACATCATGGGAATTACAGCAGTGTAAATCAGGCTGCTGTGTCTCAGCTGAGCAAGGGGTGTATGGCATGCCTCTGAAAGCCCTTTGCTGAATTCCTCAGAGGCAATGCTCTCTATAATGATCAGCAGGATTGGCAGGGCAGTTTGTCACTGTAAGAACATGACAGTAACAGAACATCTTCACTAACACAACCTCTTCCCGCAGGATACCAGCGGCAACTCCTGTACAAGCACACAGATGGCTCATACAGTGCCTTTGGGGAAGGAAGTGAGCCAGGGAACACATGGTAAGCAGAGATATCCAGACACAGTTGAAGAACAGCAGCTTGACCTGGTCGGGCTCAAGCTGGCTTGGATTTTGGAATGGGGAAATTGAGGGAGTCTGGAGGTGTGGAGTTTTGAACAGAAATTGCTCCTGAGATTTTTGGAAGAGAACCGTGCCAATGAACTGACTTGAGGTACCCCTGTTTGATTGTTGTGCTTGGGCACCCTAACTGAGGCTGATTTGGAAAACTTGGCTGCAAAGCTTTCTTCTTCCCAGGTTTTCCAGAGTGCTTTGTGCCAAAACAGGATTGGGAAAGGGTCTGTGTGAGCTCACTAAATACCAGCCCTCCTGGCTTTAAATCACATAAGTGTACCCTGTTGCAATTGGCAGGGGTCCGGGGGAAGCACTGAACTGTCAGTGAATTTTTTATCTCTTGCTGCAAATGGATCTGAGCTCCAGCTTCAAGAGCATCTGTCTCTCTCATGTGCATTGCTTACAATTCTACATCTGCACAGAGGCTCCGGCCTTTTGGTATTTCTCCAGGGATGAGATAGTGGAAGACACAGAGGCTCCTGTCTCCTACTGGAGGTGGGCATCAGTAACTGGTTCAGACCGATTTTCTTCTCCCTTCCTTGGCTCTAGGCTTACTGCCCTTGTCCTCAAGACCTTCAGCCAAGCCCAGGACTTCATCCACATAGATGAGCAGAATATAAAGGATGCTGTCAGTGCCCTGATTAAAAGTCAGACTCCATCTGGCTGCTTCAAGAGTGTGGGGAAGCTCTTCAACAACGGTTTGATGGTATGACATATCCTGGCTGTTCATTAGGTACCTCAGAGCTCCTTCATTTTCTGGCCCAATTTGGGTGCCAAGAACAAATGAAACCTGCTGCAGGAGGGTGGCTTTGATTTGCCCAAGGTCACCCTTGGGTGACACTCAGGGTTGTGCTTAGTCATGGTGACACTTTTTCAGGTTATGAATGATGGAGGTTTGCATTTAATGATACCTGCTGAACCAGTGCCCTGCCTCTGCCCTAGCCCCATCTCAAGCTCTGTGTTATTCCCTTGGTAAACTACTTTAGTTTTCTTTCCCATTATTGAGCTGCTGTTTCTTCCTTCAGTCTGAGTTCCCCCCTGTACAGGGAGCCAGAAATGGGGTGAATGGAGATTGATGGCAGCCGCTCATGTGAAATTCACCTTGCCAGGGAAGTTCCACATACACTCAGAAACACAGCACTTTTGCATGCAGAGACACACACAGCGTACCATCAAAGCAGAGGCAACAGCAGTTCAGTAGACAGGACATCAGATAATCAAACAGCCTCTTGCAAAAGCTACCTTTTCTTTTGTTCCTCCATACCCTTGCCACTGTCCTGGCCCTCAACTGAGGTGCCACCTTGCAGTGGGGTTGTGGGAATATCACTTTCCCCTGGCACTGAAATCTGCTACTGAAAATCTTTTGCAGGGGAGGGGAAAGGAGAATGTATTCAGCAGAGGGAGGGAATCAGCTACTCAGAGGAGCTTGGGGCACCGTGGCTGAAAAGTGCTCCAGCAAGCAGGACCTGAAAGAGCAGATACTAGCCCTGGCATTTCCTTAGCAGAGGAATAGGACCAGCACTGTTCCCTGCACTGGCTTGAATTTTTCTCAGGGAGCGGAAGGCACTGGAAAACTTCTCCCTCTCCCTTCTTACGACAGCCCTCCTCTTCTCTGTTTTGTGGTGGCTGCAGGGTGCAGTGGAGGAAGGACTGGGGATGACCTCTGCGATCATCACAGCTCTCATACACTCAGGGATGCCACGCTCCGTGAGTATCATCATCAGGCACAGGCTGTGTGTGCAGCCTGCAGCAGTGCACTGGCACTCTGCCTTCGTCCACACAGGGTTACACTACCAGTTTTCTCTCCTTGTGTTCTGTACCTATTTCCATCCTTCTCTGCACACATCAAGGCTGCACTCCTTCCCCATACACC
This sequence comes from Dromas ardeola, assembly GCA_013398915.1. Taxonomy (NCBI): domain Eukaryota; kingdom Metazoa; phylum Chordata; class Aves; order Charadriiformes; family Dromadidae; genus Dromas; species Dromas ardeola. The sequence goes on along the minus strand of VYZM01003131.1, from coordinate 216,650 downwards.
CTGCCAGCAACTGATGTGCTTTCATTTGTATCCTAGGACCCAGTTGTGTGGAAGGCTCTGAAATGTATAAGGGACTTGGTCAATGCTGATACTGGCACTTACAACCTCTACAGCCTGGCACTAGCCGCAAATGCATTTGCAGTAGCAGGTGATAAGGCCCTCAGGCAGAAAATCCTCAAAAGATTGGACAAGGCGGCCATAATATCAGGTACCAAAGATTGTGGGGCAGGAGACAGTCATGGGCAGAACTGTGTGGAGATTCCAGGGCAGAATGACCAAAGAAATGCAGGGCAGCAGTGGGGGGCACTGGCAGAGCTCTGTGGGGAGTCGAAGGCTTGCATGGCCTCTGTTTGCCGAGCTGTCACAGGCTATATTCCTACTGTGAGACAGACTTGCGCTATGGATGATCTCACAGTCCTGGTCTCCCAGTCATCCAAACCAGGGGAGCTTCATGGATGTTGTAGAGTGCCTTCCCAGCCTGAAGGCCTAGGTTTTTACCGCAGGGTGCGGGGGTCAAATAGGAAGATATGCACTCATATCTTGTCCCAACGTACGTGTTCACTCAGTACCTAGGCACAGGAGACAAGTAGGACTCCAAGGTCATTAGATACAGCTACACACTCCATAAGTGTTCCCACTCCACCTCTAGATGACCAAATATTCTGGAGTCAACAGTCCAAACAGGAAGAAGACTCCCTATATTGGTATCGGGCTCCATCTGTTGATGTGGAATTGACATCTATTATCCTCATGGCTCACCTTTCAAAGTCAAGTCTGTCTTCAGATGAAATCAGAAAGGCATCCCAGATTGTGTCTTGGCTCACCAAACAGCAAAACCCTTATGGAGGCTTTGCTTCAACTCAGGTAATCCCCTCGAGCCATCATTAGCAGAGAACCTGCCATCAGCTATGGTTCGTGAGAGCAATGGGTTCTAGAACAGCCCATAGTAAAAAAAGAAAAAGAAAAAAAAAAAGAGGGAAAAAAATAATAATTCTGGATTTACAGCTCCTGGGAGTTGGGAAAGGGTGAATATTTGTATTCCTCTGAGCTAATCCCATGCTAAAAGTCCAAGGGGAAATCTCAACACTTATTGTGCTCTAGCTGCATCATTAGGGAGGGAAAGGCGAAGGACTGGTCATGCACAGGAAGCAGGGATTCTATTTTGCCCAACGTGTGTCTCTTTCCTCAGGACACGGTGGTTGCTCTGGAAGCCCTAGCCCTGTATGCAACAAAGACCTTCAGCAAGGATGGCCCTGATCTTCAGGCTTCTCTCTCCTCTGAGGGTTTCAACCAAAACATCCGAGTAGACAACACCAATCGCCTCCTACTGCAGACAGTGGAGCTGCCAGCCATTCCCCGAGATTATACTGTGCATGTGCAGGGCCATGGGTGCCTCTTCCTGCAGGTAAGCCCAGCCAGGGAGAAAACGTCTGTCTGGGGAAAAGCCTTGAAAGCCAGGGGACCTAGCCTAGCACCACCTAGCTTCTTAGCCAAGACTGAAAACAAACTGCTGCAGTGATGTGCAACAATCTGGGCTTCAAGGCTGGTAGGAGAAGCTGGGATCCAACAGGAAGGGAATAACAATTCCCCAAATGAAGTCCATGTCATTTCCACGCAGTCAGAGCTGCAACTCCCCTCTAAGTCCAGTGAACACAACCAGGAGCAGTGCACTAGCAGAACCTCCACTTACACCACATAGTTTTCCCTTACACCACTGCAAGACAGCAAACAGCAGCCAAATGCTTGACAAGGATACTTACCAGCAAAAAAATTGCTGTTCTCTGCCTGCTAGCTTCTTTCTGTCCTGACAGGCCATTCAGCGGTACCACATTCCTCCACCGAGGAGTGAAGTCACCTTTGCCGTGTCTGTGCAGACAGAGTGCACCGCACCCAATGCCACCCAGTTCCCTGTCACCATTCATGCTCGGTAGGAGACATTCAATTGCCCCTTGCCTCCCCTTGTGCTAAGTGGCTTCTGGCACCACATCAATCTTTTGACGGGCAGGATTGCCCTTCACTTGTGATGTCCAAGTGCCAAGATGTTCATCTAACTATGCTCTCCTCAGCTGGGTGAAAGGTACAAGGCCCCAGAGGGACAGCTTAGGCTATGGTCCTATCTCATTATCATGTCAGTCACCATAAATTCTCCCAAGGTCTATGGGTCTCACTCCCTTCTAGGATTAGGTCTCAAAACACTAGTAATATGAAGGTCCCGTGGGACTGACTGCTGACGCTTATTCCTAAGTCTTCCCACCTCTGCTCCTGCTTGACTGCCACACCGCTCTCCTCTCCTGTACCCCTACCTGACTTGGAACAGAACTGCCAAGAGAGCAGCCAGAGGATGTGCTATTCCCTGCCATGCCTAGAGAAGGTGACTCTGGAAGCCTTCTGAGGAATTCATTGGCTTGGCAAAATTAAAAGAGAGATCAGGGGAAGCACAAAGGTTTATTACAGTACAGGAACAGGTATGCTTACAGGAGAAACACTGGAAGGAAAGGCAGATTCCTCCACTTGAGTACTAAAGCTGGGCTGGAGTATCTGGAGATCATGCCTGAAAAAGTAACATTAGTGCTGTCTTCTGGGTTTCTGCTGCAGCTACACAGGGAACCGTGTGTCGACCAACATGGTCCTGATCCAAGTGGAGCTGCTATCTGGATACAGCCCTGTCTCAGATTCACTGGAAGAGGTGAGACTGCGAGTTTGTGTCCAGCTGGGGTGGGAACGGTGATTGATGTCCATCATGCAGGATTGTATGCAGAACTGTGATCATTCCTGTGGGCAGAGAAACATAGTTCGTTTCTTTCCAAGAAATCTTTATACCCAAAGTCTCTTCCAGGCCACACCTTGCCTTCCTTGGCCATGTGAACATTTTGCCCATGCTCTTACAAGGACAAATATCCCTGAATATTTCTGCTTTCTGTTATAGTCTTTCTGACATTTTTTTCCCCTATTTTCAGCTAAAGAAAATGCCTTTAGTGAAGAAAGTTGAAAGCGAAGCTGACCGAGTCATTCTCTACCTGAAGGAAGTGAGTGGAATTTAGGCTAACGTCATCGTTAAAAGGACTATGGACTGGCAGATGGCTTTTAGCTTACTCTTGTATCTTGGTTCCATTAGTATTTTAAGCATCCAGAGCTGTTGTTCCTCCATACCAGTCACATTTGCTGACCTGGAGAAATGTGTTGTGTCAGCCTGCAGTAGTTCAGCTGTAAAGCCTTAACTTGAGTGAAATGAGGCTAACTCTGATGTTAGGCCTACATCTGTTGGCACTGTTCAGAGAGTGTTGAAAGTCCACATACAGTGTCTGATTAGGACTGGGGAGTAGTAGTAGGGTCCATCTAGTAAATTCAAGCAAGCCTAAACTCTTAGAAAGCCCTTAGGCAGCCTGAATGTAGTAGGGAGCACCCAAGATTGCTCATGGAGTTTGCCAAAATTAGTCAAAATTAGACCAGATGGCTGTGTAAGCAACAGTGCTCGCTCCACAGCCTCATTAGTCAACCGATTAACAACCACTCCAGCCGTTCTCTAGCTACATGTATACCTAAACAACACCAGAAACAAGACCTGGCATGAATTTTAAAACTTATGAATTTTCCAAGGAGCACTTCTACATTTCTGTGATTCTCCATCCCTACTTGTCAATAAGCTGAGCTAAGCTAGCCTTATAGTGAGCAGGTTATCGTTGTGTGGATGCATAAGACTTGCAGAGGTGCTGCTTCCATTACACCTACAGCACAGAGCAGGAAGGCCTCACAGAGAAAGATTTCAGGTCAGGCTGCCTGGTAGGACAAGGTGGAACCAAATCAACAGCAGGTCATGTAACCACTACCATCCAGCAGATGTTCATCCACCTTGCATTTGTCTGCTTAATGATGAGGATTGTGTGAAACTGGAGAATAAGAGCTGTGTATAAGAAAGTAGACACTGGGGAAAGATGCATGAAGGAGCTCAAAGCAGAGCTGGAAGGGAATGTGAGATTGGTTGGGAACGCTAGTGCTATATTTAGATACCTAATGCACATTGACTCTGTCAGTTCAATGTTGCTCATGAGCCAAGTTAAATTTGGTGACTGAAAATGGGAAATGGCCACAGAATGTGAAGTAAAAGATATTTCTGAGATGGACTGGAAAGCAGAAAAGACCTGTCACAGTGGTGAGGTCTCCACAGGAGCCTGAGAGAGAGCAGGAAGGAATTGTCTTACAGGGCTTTGGTTCTGACTGTAATACTTGCATCTCTTGGTCTTAGCTGACTAGACAGCCTCACGCCTACACTTTGCTGGTGCAGCAGGACATGCAAGTGAAGGATCATAAGCCAGCTAATATCAAGGTCTATGATTACTACATGCCAGGTGAGCTCAGATGCTGTACTGCAGAAACCACCCAAATGTACCATGGGAAGGAATTTTCTGAAATTGTCATGTCTAAGGCAATACCATCCCTGACGTTTTTATCTAATGACCCTTAGAAGTTCTCTGGTGGTGGACTTACCACTTGGTTTTCAAAATGGTAGATTCTTCTTTTTCTGGCCCCAGAACTTGCAAGCTTGAAGTTGGCATGTGGATCCACTTATGGTCTAACTCTAACAAGAGGGGAGCAAGGAGCTCAGAGCCATGCTTTTCTACACTCATTTTGTGGGAGGCAGCAAAGGCAGAGGGACCATAGTAAGAGGGTGGCTTTAGAAGAGTGAAAGCCCCCTTAGAAGAATGACACTGAAAACAACTTGTCCTCTGTTCTCTGGGGTCCCTAGTGGGAGGAAAAGCTAGAAATGTGTCAGGGATGGCTATTGCTTCAGAAAGTGAGAAATCCATAACTGTAATGGAGCTGTTTGTGACTTAGAGCTTCAAAAGATCACAGGCCCCAAGACTTGGGTGAATCTGGAATATCTACACACAGTCTTTGACACATACCAGTGATTCCATGTGTCACGGCAAAGGGGAGTCATGTCCTGTAAGCTGAGGGAACACCTCTTCTAGAAAGAGAGGCACAATGCTGGGTTGCTTTACTGAGTTTTTGGCAAGTGTATCTCACCAGCACTTTTTTTCTTTTCTTCCAGAAGAAACTACAGTGATGAGCTACCGTGCCCCTTGTGAGTGAGGTGAGGGCCCAATACCTCTTTTGTCATCACAGGCATGGTCCCAAAGACTATGGAGAGGGAGGGAGGTGCAGGCAAGGGCCCTTGGTCAAGAAACTTGCTAGGCTGCAGGTTCAAGGTAGGAAATGATTGGCAATGCTAAGTAAGGGTGAGGTCCTGTAGCCCGGTGGTTAAACTGAGGGAAAGGCAGAATTGAAGTGGAAGGTTTGAGGTGCCCAGCTCATGATAGAGTTGGAGGTATCTTACAGAAAACAAGGGCTGCCCGTCCCGAGTCCTACCACCAGTCCTGGCCTTTTGCATCAAATATACTTTTCTCAGGTCAACACAGTTCTTTTTCTTGGCATTTTCCCTGCAGTTCCACAGCCCTCCAGCCCCGTGCACACAACACACCACGTTCACCCTTACTGCAGGGCCTGACTCCTTTCAGTGCCAAGCTTTTCACAGTCTCAGCCTGGCTTCTGATTCGTGCTAAGGAATGGGCACCTGCCCTTCCTCTTTCCAGGCTGGGCAAAGGCAAAGCTTGAACTTGACCAGTGCCTGCTCCTATTCTAAACTTTGTTTGCATCTGCTGCAGCCCATGGGATGGAGAAAAACACCTATTTCATGAATCACCTGTGGGAGGCACACAGTCCTGCCCATGGATACCTGCCACAAGCCCCCCCGCTCTTAGTTCTGCTGTAGGCTTTGTATGGGTAGAATGAGAGAGAGCCCTGGCCTTCATGGCTTAGCAGTCCTGTTAGGTCACAAGGTGTAAAAAAGCCCCTGAGTTGCCCTGGGTGGTTAGTTTTAATACTTCATGAATACAGATTTTTTTGTCCTTTGTTGTCTTCACAGGAACAGGGACAGACCCATCCTCTGCACTCTCTGTCCGTCAATCCTTTGTCACCCGTGCCAACAGCCACCACAGGAAGATGAGAAGCAAAGAGAAAATACTTGAGATTCCCTGCTGAGCAGTTAGTTTCTGAAAAGTTCAGACTGTGCCTGGCATTTTACTAAAATTCAGGAGACTGGAACTGTCTGATTGAGTGATTTTTCAGATTTACTGTTTTTCTCCCAAACCAGGAATATTGCATTTAAGAGCACCTGGGAAAAATAACTTCTTCACCTCTGTTCTGTGTGTGCATATATATGTACGCATGCAAAACTCTGCCCCTCTAGTAGCAGACTTTCACAGGAGATGGTAGAGCATGGACCAAGGCAGAGATAGTACTTGGGGGAGATGACCATCACACAAGCTTGAGCTGAAAGCAGGGGAGGGGTGGAACACGTTCAACAGTTCCTTTGGCCAACAGTTGCATCCTTTACGATGAGCAACTGGCAAGGCGGTACTGTTGAGGTGGGGTGAGGGGCTAGAGTCTCAATGCGCTGCCTTACTATCTGTAGACTGCTTCAAAGCAGAGCTGATGGCACAGGAGCTTGCAGGAAGGGCACAGGAGATTCAGCTGTCACAGCATGTTCAGTTGCATCTTGTACTCCAAAACTGCCCCAAGTCCTACTGCATGAAGTATTAAAAGAAACCAGGGGAAGCATGAGGAGAGAGCAATAGAGGAGCTATAAGGTTTGTACACTGGCAATGGCAGAAATGTTATCTTCATGGGCTAAGCCTGTAGTTCATCAACAATTGGCACAATGGTGGCAAGGTCAGGGGTTATGCTTACTTTAATTCTTCTTACCAGGTGTGTACCAGATATGTGACAGACACACACCCCGCCCCAACCCAGGCCCTCACAGTGCAGTCATAACTGCTGGACTGTTGTGATCTCTCAGTCCATCCACTCAGGCGCAGGACCATATGGACTCAACTTTAATGTGGACTGTGTCCCAGCTGGAGCACTTCCTTGCATTCAGCGTCCAACCTGAAATATTTTGCAAAGGCAGGAGTCATGGTGTGGCAGTTCCTCTCATTTCCTTTATCACAAATTTGGGAGCTCCTCCACCCCTTTCTGAGGAACCATGTGTGCAATTATGAGGACAGAAGGTAAGACAAACAAGGAGGGCATGATCCAGTCCCTCCATGGCTATCACCAGGCTGTGGAAGGTGCCTTGTCTTGGATAGTAGTGGGGCTGGCTCTCTAGGCAGATCCCAAGGCAGTGCTCTCTCTTAGCTCTCTAAATTCTTAGGGATGGTGTCAGGATGGAGCATGGACCATGTCAAGATTCTGTCTTACCCTTCCAAAAGGGACTTCTCTAGACCTGTCCTGGCTTCAGGCCACCCCGCTTCTGGCAGCTGGGTATGCCACTCCACAAGACAAAATATTACATCTTCCCAGCTTCAGCTTGCTCCTTTGGCTCCCTGAATCCCTTTTTCATACCCTGCACTGAATATAGAGGGTTGAGGGGAGCGTGGAGGGAATGGAGACATGTCCAGATATGAGGCACCTTGTTAGCACAGGCTGCTGTAGCTCTACATTCTCACTCCACATGATGACCAGCCCTTCCCTCCTCACTCTCATTTTGAGAGGCGCTGTCCCTGTCTCCACCTTCCACCAGAGCCTTCCAGCTGCCTCCCTGGCTGCAAAAGAGCCCCCAGCCTAACTCCACACACCTAACCACAGGCAATTGCCAGTTCCTCTTATATATGCTCCCCACGGATTACCATCTTCCTTCTTGTCTTTGATTGCTTACATTCCCTCCCTCCCACTCAAGACCCATCGTTTCCTGATGCAACTATTTGTGTCACACAGGGACTTGCTGCCTACCTCAACTACAGACAGCACTGTAGTCAGCCAAGGCTCGCTCCTCTGCAAAAGGAAATGAGGAAGACAATTACACACATATACACACACACAGAGAAGAGTGCACAACATCTTTTCCCAGCCAGAGAACTAGGAACCCAGCTCCCAACCCCAGTGTAGGAGGGAATCTGCAACCCACCTGGCTGGTAGTAATCGTAGACTTTGATGATGGCTGGTTTCAGGTTCTTCATCTGAATTACTTGCTCTAGTTGCAGAATGAAAGTCTGAGATTCATCGTTGAGCTTGTGGAGGTGGAAAGAAATTAGCAAGGAAGGGGAGAAAGAAGCCATTGCATCTTCCTCTTCCCTAGCTTGAATGCTTTCCTGCACTAAATCTCTCTAATCCATTAAAGATTATGGAATTTAGAAATGGAGTATATGTGAGGAATAGCAAATGCTAACCCCATGACAATGAAATTGGGCAAGCTTCCTCTGCCCACAGGACTACCAGCCTTGGGCTTCTCACACACCAAATGCTTTTGTTCCCACATACCTTCTCCAAATAAATGTAGACCACATCAGCTTTCACTTCTATTTTCTTAACGATGATTTTGCGCTCCAGCTGGGATAGGAAACAATAACAGATGGAAATTTGTGAGCACTTTCCTTACTGACCTGAGGGCTTACTGACCTGAGGAACTGACTGTTGTATTGAAGGGATGGTGTAGAGCTAGACTCTGTGTGGAACCATGTCTTTCTCACATATAAGGATTTTAGTGGTTATATCTCTGGCAGTCCCTCCTGGGCATCCCTTGTGAGCATCTCAGGGATGACCTCAATTAGAGAAATCTCCCATTCGGGAGATTTGTCCCATTCGGACAAAAGGCCATTGGATAGTACACAGGACATGCATTGGTCAGCAAATCGGTGCAGGCACCACTAGAGATCCTTGTTATCTCATCTCACTGACTGCTAGACAGCTCTTAAAGACCTGCCTGGAGGCTCTGCAAATAATTCATCATTCAGTTTTATGGCTTAATTGGAAAAAATAATCTTTTTCGATACAACTAGAGTCTCCCTAAGAAATTTTGTCTTAGAATTTCTGGCAAAAAAATCCTGGTGTTTAGCACACCCAGCAGCACATTTTTTTTCTGGCCCAAGGCAGAATAGTGTCAGTGGGAGAAGCTGAAGCACCTCTGGTCTCCTGTAACCAACCCTTGCGGAAATGAGAGGTTTTGTTTCAATTTCAATAGCTAATTTCATGGCCTGAAATGAACATTTCCAAACAGGAGCAAGCAGATGGGACCCATTCACCACAGCCATCTTTTTTCTGATTCCAGAGTCCTTACCAACATCCTGGATCTGGGAGCCAGGATGAATCCGGACAGCAGGGAGACCTCCATGATCACCATGTTGGATGTGACTCTGCTCCCGATGTAGCTGAAGAAGAAGAAGAAACAGTCAGAGGGTCTGACTCTGTGAAAATAGTGCCCTCCCACCCCCTCGTCCCTCCACCACCACACCCTGCGTGCAGGACCCTGCGCCAGGCAGCCCATCTGGGACTGGGGACACGTCAGCTGCTGCTCCCTCTCACAGGAGGTAGCCAGCACCTTCCTTCCCCACCCCTTCCACCTACCAAATTCACCCTCTTGCCTGTCTGCCCCAAGTGCCGGGTCCCTTCAACGCAGCCCTGGGGCTTTCCCAGCTGCTGTCCCCAAGCACAGTGGGTCTTGCTGGAGGAGGAAACAACCCTTGGGGTCACCTGGCAAGGATGCGGATGGTGAGCACACGTGCATTGGCCTGGCTACAGTTGGTCAGCTCTGTGTTGACACGCAGAGTGAAGGTTACAGCAGCCCGTGGGGCAGGCTCGTGGTACCTCAGCACTGTCTGCAGGGTGAGGGCCAGGAGGGGAAAAGACAGGCCAGGCATGATCTCAGGCAGGGAGAAGAGGCAGAGTCCTCCACCTCTCCTCTCTCCCATGGTCATCCCACCATCTCACCTGAGCAAAGATGCAGCTGCTGCCGTGGGCCTGGACCAGGAACTGCCCCGGGACCTCTGTCAGCGCTGCCTGCTGCACAAGCAGCCGCTTCTGCCGGGTGACTTCAAAAGCCTTCTCAAAGCCCCTCTGGGACTTCACCCTCACAAGCAGCTGGCCTGACGTGCTGAACGTCTTTGCTGCGTATTTTGCTACGGCTTGCAAGGCAACAACTGTGTCCTAGAGAGGGAGAGACAGTCACCCCTCTGAAAGCATCAGCTCTAGTGAAGGTAACTTGGAGCAGGAAGACCTCAAGAGGACTCTCCCCGTCAACGTCAGGTGCAAAAGTATATCAATCCACAGGGAGCTACTTCTTACCTGGGTGGAGGCAAAGCCTCCATAGGCGTTCTGCTGCTGGGTCAGCCATGCCACAATACCAGCTGCAGTTGCCATGTCACCTGCATGCACCCGTGGCTTAGAGAGGTACGCCAGGAGCACATAGGCTGTCAACTCTATGTTCACTGACTGAGTATCAGGCCAGATATCTGTGGAATCCAGAGAGCTTGGCTTGGGACTCCAGTGGATTTTTCCTCCTGCAGAAGGAAAAGGAACATGCAGGCTATCTGGAGAGGACATAATTGGGGGTTCACAGGAACCAAAACCCAGAGTGCTTTCAGGGCTCATTCCCTGTACTCAGGCCAGGATCGCTTTCTTCAGTTTATTCCCCAGGTCTTAGCTCACAGATTCCTACCTCCTCCCTCAAGAAGATCTTGAAATCCTCCAGGCTGAGGAAACTCTCTCTGATAATTCACCCTTAAAACTTGTGAAATATCTTATTGCATTTTCAGTCACACCATGCAGTTACTGCACATATACAAGGAATATGTACAAATACATATGTCATTTTTAATCACTCTAGCTGGGCATACATTAGTCCAGATCCCAGCAGGTGAATGAGAAGCATTACCCCAACTAGCAGCCAGCACCTGACTTGATGGCCTGTTCCTCCAGTTTGTACAACAGCTCCTGGGTTGTCTCATAATCCCCAGCCAGGGCAAAGGCATAGGCCAGCACGGCTTCTGTGTAGGTGTTGGTGATGTTGTGAGCCGCTTGCTGCAGGCAGCGGAGGGTAGCCTGCATCAGTTTGCCCTGTGTTGGGAGAAGAAACACATGCCAAACTGTGACAGGGGCAAAGCAGGGGACAGGGGGCTTGTTACAGAGAGCCAGACTATGTCTTCCTGATGTAGCTCCAGTGAAACCCACTAAATTACACACTCTCTTGAGAAAACAGTGCACTGGGAACCATAGCCACCAAACACTATTGCACCATGCCAGTGTTACAGCACGGTCTCTTTTGAGGAATGACTTCACAGTTTGACCAAACATTGGCTACTTCACAGCAGATCCCTACCTGTTCCTGGCCTGAAGAATGCCAGCATTACCAGCTGCCATATCCCTGTAGCGGTGCCTGGGCGTGGGAGCATACAGGGGAGTAGGAGGGAGCGGGGGCATGCTCACCTTCAGTGGCTGACCCAGCTCCAGCAGTGCCGCAGCGACGTACGCCCCCAGGGAAATTTCATCATCCACGCCACTCTGTGAAGGGAACGCACCTTTCACTCTCTAAGTGGTATTTGGAGGGTGCAGGCAGCAAATCCCCAGAAGAAAAAGCATTCCTTATGTGTTCCCCACCCTGCTCTCTTTAAGGTTGGTTGCATGGGTTGCAGGAGTGACTTTCCAGGATCCTTTGGGATCCCACAATCTTTTGCTGTCACAACACTTGTCCAGCTATTCCCCAGCTGTGTTGCCTGCCTTGGCCCTCATTTACCTTTAGGGAGGAGTGAAAGAGACTCCCTTTGCGTGCAAAGCAGCCACTGGGGAGCTGGTTTTGCTCTAGCCAGCGTAGGGCATCTTGGATGTTCTTGTCATCTACATAGATGTATTTTCTGGCTTGGCCAAAACTCTTGACTACAAAAGCTGTCAGCCTAGGAAGAGGTTGAGTTGTGAGAGAAAGAAAAACACAAAAAGGGCACAGAGAAAGTCAGAGGCCTCCTGGTGCTTGTCCCTGAAGTTAACACTGACAGAGTGGGGTGCCAAAAATGAGTCATTTTCATATGGAGAGTCAAGCTAGAAGTATAAATGGTCCACAGAACCCAAGCGGCTCCTCTCCCTCAGCCTGGCTCCATAAATGTTCTACTCATGTATTACTGCTTTACCCAGTCACTTCACAGGTGAAAAACCTCTTACCCCTTCTACTTTCTCTCATTGCGCTTCATCTCCTGCAAATACCTAAAGACAATCTTGAATTCCCTGTTTCCTTCCTCCCTTCCTTTCTCCATTTCTCCAGCCCAGGCACCACAGAGCCAAGCTGGGACTGTGTAGCTCTTTTCAACTCTCCCAAGCAATGCCCTGCCTGGGGAGATGATTTTTTATTGCTCTTCCCTGATCTACCTCCAGTCAGTATGTACCCCTCTTAGGACACCACTAGTAGTACCCAGTGTTCTCTGTGGACCAGTAGCAGGGCCATAGAGACAAAAAAGGGACATCCCACCCCCTGGGACCACATCTTTGTTGTTCCACTTTCCCAGAAACTCTGCTGCCCTACCTCACCGCTTTTTCAAGTGGCCCAAGTCCCTCAATCTGTCTCACTGTCAGAGAGCTCCTCGAGTCTCCATCCAAAAGAAGGAACACACATTCTATCAACTGGCTTTCCCAGGCACATTAGCTGCTCTGGCCTAGACATGACAAATCAGGAGCAAGGGACATTCTTAGTGCTTACCAAGTGTTCCCTTCCCCATCCTGCTGCCCAAAGGCACTGTAGGACCCATCTCTATGCCTATAAAGAAGCTGCGTCTGGTACCCTGGGGAGATGGGAACAGCAATTAATACAGCACAGTAACACAGAGGGGACAACACTGACAGAGTGAGTGCAAGGGCAAGAGCTACTGGTAGGTTGGACACAGGGGAAGGCAGAGGAGCAAGGTGGGTCCATGGTACTTGCCATTGCGCAGGAATCCTGTTGCCCTCTCCTTGATCTCAGGGGTCAGCTGCCTTGTCTTCTCCAAGTACTGCAGTATGTAGACAATGGGGGTAAACAGCACCATGTTCTGCTCCCCACAGCCGTGGGGCATCTGCACCAGGTGGTCCAGGTTCTGCAGTGCCATCCCCATAAGATCACCTGTGCAAGGGTGTAAGAAACAAAGCAATTGTAAGTATGATCTGAGGTGCTTCTCAGCCAGGGACTGGATAATAGCACTTTATCTCAGCACAGGAGAAAAACACTGGAGAGATGAGGAAAGAGGAGAAAACAACAGAGGGCAGGACAGAGAGCAATGACTGTTCTGACTCTTCCCGGTCTTGCCATCATGATGCAGGGTGACCACACTATGGAGTCCGCAAGTAACTTTCCTTTATCGGCTTTTTCAGTCTGAAGGTCTCCAACCATAACAAGTACTATTTGTAAAAGGCTATGAGCAGAGTGGCAGTTGCTTGGTGTGTGTCACACAGGCAGACAAATATAAAAACACTTAGGGAAAGGTTGAGATATTTCTGGTCTTTACCCAGGCCTATTCTACCTGGCCATATGTCGAGCATCAAAAATGTCAGTAAGTCAGCAGGGATGCTAGTCAGATGGTGTGAGGGTGTCCACATGTGCCCCCAGCCAGCCAGAAAAGCCTTGTATTCATTTTCCTCCTTTGGGGCTCTGCTGCATAATATCCATGGCCACTTATGCCTTCATACCAATTCTGGTATATGGGCAAATAAGCCCAATGCGAATAAGTGTATTGAATTGTAGGTATGTCTGGTCCCAGTAGCCTCTCTAAAGTGTGCTTTTGCAACTGAATAATGCTGAGAAGGATTTATTCTCTCCAGGAGCTTCTGTTTGTAGCAGCAAAAGTTAACAGGAGACAAGACGACTCTGAGCTTTGCTGATTGCATCTACAGAGAGCTAGCCAAGGTCCCAAAGTCCCAGTAAAAATAATGGCCTAGGGTCTCTGCTCCAAAGCCCTAGTTAGAAAGATAAGGATTATTCTCCTCTGCAGATTACTTTTCCCAGGAAAGCCTAAGTGCTAATCCAGAAATCTGAAAGCCTGGTGTTGGCAAACCTTGCAGAGAATAGAAACACAGCATCCTCTCTTTTGAGCAGTCTCGTGTCAAACGGATCCCCTGACTTCATCACCAAGTTAAGTCTTGCTCACCTGTAACAGCAGTCAGTGAGCCCACAACAGAAATCACTTACCTGAGATGGAAATGGACGCCCTGGCAGATCCCTTTACTACTTTGTCAGGTAGGCGAAGGAACACAGGTTCTTCAGCCGCGTTTCCTGATAACGACAGGATAAAGGTGTAGCATGAAAAATCAAGCCAAATGCAACTAACCAGAGGGACAAGACCGGCACAGATAAATGGGACACTGCCTACATCCCACTCACAGAGACTGCTCCCTACAGTCTGTCCCGGGCATCACACCAAGCTCCATTGCCTGGAAACTTTTCAGATTAGAAGAGACAAGAGAGCTGCTGGCCAGGCTGAGGGCTCACCAAGCTACACAACTGAATTCACTACTCTTCACAAGCTTCGCAAGAACCACAGTTGGTCATCACTCGGCAGGGGGACATCCTGGAGAGACTTGCAATGCTGCAGGGACAGGGTGGAAGGGTAGGAGCAGCAACTGGTGACTATCAAGTCCCAGCAACACCTGGGGGCTGCAGTGTGGGAAGGAGACTACAGAGCAAGATTTTGCCACCTATACTCAGTGGCAAATTCAGTAGGACAACAAATGTGGAAGTAATATTTCTTGTTCTTTCCTGTCTAATAGGAAGTGACATTTCCTATGTGAAAAATCGTTTGAAAACATTCTTTCATTAAACCTCCCACAGTTTAGTTCCACTCTCACATCTAGGTATTTCAGGCTGCAGGATCCATTCAGGCTGTCCACATACCTCCTCTTGGGCAGAGAAGGGAGCTGTAAGACTTCTCCACTAACACACCTTCTGGCTGTCAAGGCAGGAACATGAATATGGGACAGAAGAAACAAGATTACACACAAAATTTCCACACAGCAGGAATATTTCAGAGCAGTTTCAGGTCCAAATTCAGTGGTTAGTCCCCAGGCGGTCAGGTACTCCATTCTCCTCACCTTTGGCAGGGCTGCACTGAAGCTGCCTGTTTCACTGCTCAAGAGAGCAACAGCAAGTCTGGGGGACAGGGCTCTCTGGTCAGTGAGCATACACAAAAGCTCATATACAATGGGTGACTGAGCAGGGAAAGGTACAGGGAGAAACACAGACGTGGTGTCTGAATGTAGCTCAAGAAAGAATATTGCAAGAAGGGAACAGGCTTGGCTAGGTCCTGGGAGGAACAAAGCAAACTGAGCCACAGCCTTGGTATGCTAAGTCAGGCCAAAAAATGAGGAGAGGAAACCATTTAGCCCAGCTCAGCCTCCCTTCCCCCAGCAGCAGGGATACTCAAAGAGAGAGAAGCGAGCCTGTTCTCATACTGACCTGGACCAGCAAGTGTTGGACCAGCATGTGCCTCCGCCTCATGGTAGCTGGCAAGGGCTTCCTGCTCCCACAACGTGATGTGGTGTCCAGTACCTCTGTCCTCACTGTGATATTCATGGTCCCTAGCAAATAAATTGAACAGAGCCTGTTTCTTATGCCTGTGGCCAAATGGAGTCCACTTGTTTTAACTGATAGTGATCTGACATGCTTCAGGTAGCTAGTCTTCATAGCCTCAGCAGTTTGGCAAGTAAAGGTGAGCCAGTCAGTATTGATGGCTTGTTCAGACACCCTAAGCATGAGGGAACTAGGTAATGCCTCACCAACAGTGACCTCATTGCACTATATATGACTGTAACAATAGAAGGTTTAGCAGCCCCTTGGACTCCAGTGTCTCCTTCCCATTGCATATGAAGCCCAGCATCAGCAATATGAGGTTCCCCCACCCACATCCATGCAGCCCCGTCCTCCCCAGCTGGTCCCACAGCTCTCTCTTCAAGAGGTCTCCATGCCACCCATCCATATCCTTCCCTCTCTGATGGGCCTGTCTAAGATGGGAGAAAGACAGCAAACACAACATGCTTGAACCACTAAGAACAAACTTAAGGATCCAGAGGAGGCAACACTCTGCCAGCTTCTCTGACGTCCCACTCCCTTTCACTTCAGTTTTCGGGTTCTCCATCACCACTCCCATTTTTGTTGCTGTACCCAGCTGGACTGCTGTCACATTCCACGTGAAAGTCTTGGATTCCTCCGCACACAGACACTCCTTGTCCCTGCAGGTCCGGCACAGCTCCACCTGGAAGTCTGAGGATTTAGCCAGGGCCATGTGGATCTGAGGGAATGACAGATGCAGGCGAGTGACTGGGCAACTCAGAAGAGATGGCTTGGCACAACATAGTCTAAAACTGGAGGGCATGGTAGGTTTGTCCCATACAGTGCTACCTGTGTCACAAGTACACACCTGTATGCACTGCTGCAGGTAGTTGAAGACAGTAGCCTTCAGCACAAAGGTCTCTCCTCGTTTGACAGAATATGGCAACGACACATCCACAAAGAAGGGCTGGACCGTTCTCAGGCTCATGGTCGGGGCAAGGCCAAATCCCCTCCCAGCCAAGCAGAATGTCTTGACTTTCCAATTTATGGCACCTGTAGGCACTGCAACTGGGATGTTCCTGCTGCCATTGGAGCTGAGAGGAAAAGAGAACTTGTGTGAAGAAATTCAGCCCACTCTGCTGCAATGGGGATGACTCATGACACTGGGGAGGGAGGCTATGCAGGTCCTCAGATCAACCTCTGCTCTATCACCAACGACTTCTGCTCCAGTGATTACGGCAAGACAGGTTTCAGCAATTTATTCCCTAAAGCCATAATCCCTGCTTAAATGCCATCAGTAATGGTACTGTACCCTTCTCCTGAGCAAGACACTGCCCCAGCATTCCAGCTGTGTACACTCAGTCAACAGCATGGTGTCAATCAGCAGCATGGTATCCTGGAAAGCAGCAGCATCATATCCTCCTGAGTGCTGATTCATCAGTTTTAATCTAAGCACTGTGGCAACAAGGGCTACAAATTTAGCTGGTGCACCCGCCAAATTGAGAAGTTAGTAGAGAGTACCCCAATGTGTGAAGAGAAGATACTTGGTGGTTTGTTCTTCAAGTGCATTACTCTTGTCTAAACCTCTGTAGACTTCAGTTCTGTACTTCAAAGTCTACTAGTCCTTCAGTTTGACGCACTACAAATGCAGGGAAGAACCACAAAATTCACACCTCTCTTTACACCTATGACTGGACTTCTGCACAAATGCAAATTAGCCAAGAGTCAATAACAAAGGGGTCAACCTTCTGTCCATTTGTAAAGTCTGGCATCGCTTACCCAACAGAGAAGAGATTCCAGATCCAAGTTTCAGGGAAATAATGGCGAAGTCTTCCATGCGTTGTAAATTGTGGTTGATCCTTAGGGATTCTTTGGCCTTCTGTAGAAGGCCCCCCTGAAATAAAGTACAATGAGTCCCACCAGCGTGGGAGAGGTGAACCCTGCCAATGATAGACAGCCTAGCACTAGGGCAAGAGGCAAAGCAAACAGTAACCGAGACAAGGGAAGAGTCTAGCAGAGGAAAACACAAGGGAATGGGCTCATTTGGTAGGAGCAGGAAAATAGGAAGGGAAAAGAAGGTGGTAACAGGAGAATCAGCTTGCAGTGGTTCATGCACGCTGCACTAGATGATTATCTAGTGCAAGCTGAGACATAGAGGAAGGAAGTTACTGTCACTGCAACCACAGGAGGGGACAGAAGCCAGGCCTCAGCACAGCCTGCGGGGCAGTCACTGGGAAACAGATCCTGGCCCATGCTTCTCTTTGTCTGTGCCAGGAAAGGGAATGTCATCCTCTAATGTAAGGGAACATGCAGGTAGCAACATTCTTCAGAGCCTTTTTTGTAGAGACTGGGTCATTCCTGCTGAGGCTGGTGGACCAGGCAGCTAGGCTGTGGCAGCAGCACCCGTTACTCCTCGTAGAGCCAATACCCACCACTAGCAAACCCCAGAGTTCAGAGGGTTCTTCCATCTGGATGACTTAATGCCCCAAGTAGGCTGAAAGTGCAGCTCACCCATGGTCAGTTTCCTATCTGCCCGATGAAAGCACTGAGACGGCTTCTTGATTACAAGATTGGAGAAGATTTTCAGACCCATGTTCTGTTAGGGAAAGAAGAAGGGGAGGGGAAGCTGAAAAACATCTGTGAGTGGAGAAAAGCAGCCACTGCTCTTCAAAATGACCCTGAAAACCACTGGGGCCAGGACAGCCCTGTTCACAGGTGGCCCAGAGTAGCACTGGCTCAAGCAGACACAGTGCTGAGGGAGGCATGGCACAGCCTCCCCGATTCCTTCTTTCTCAGGAGGTCACTAAAAAACTGCCCCTCTTCTGGGGTACATTGGGATGTCTTGATCCTCTCAATGCATTTCCAGTAGCAAGGACACACAGGAGAGGTGTCAGTGTCCTGCCCCATCCCCTCATGCGTGCTGGAGGGAATAGCTGGATGAAGTCTGCCTTCTGAAGTCATACAGAGGTGTTAGGGAGCAAACACCACATTCAGCCCCTGGGGCTGTGACACCAGCCTGTCCACAAACACAACTGATGTCCCTATGCTGTGAAAGAGCCTCCTAGGAGGTGTCTCTTGCTAAATAAAAGAGGACACGGTCTGATCCCCAGGTCCAAGGCCAAATGGCACTGCCTGTCTTGTGTCCACGCTGCTTAAGGCTTGCCCTTTATAGAGATCTGTCTTAAAGACACCAAGAGATCTGCCTGGAAACAGTCCAAAACAGTACCAGAGAGCAGTCTAATAACTAAGGCACATCAATGATCTGTGGTCTAACGCTTGGAATCACTCCTCGTCTCTCTTTTCTCTAATAGACAAACAGTACGTAGCTAAGTGCCCAGGACCTCATTCCCAAGCCCAAAAAGCTGGGTTCTGCTGGTCCAGGATATCATCATCTTGCTTTCTGCATCTGTGGAGGGGAATACAGGTGTTCATACTCATAATGGGATTGTACATCTCTTGAGACAGCACAGCTAAATCAGGACAGACAGTTCTTTGGAGAAGGCAAGGGCTTCTTAGACTGCCTGGGGAGAAAGATATCTCAGATTTTCACAATTTCAACAGCTCTGGGAAAAGTCAGAGGTGATTACCCGGAAGAGGTTAAAGATGTCAGGCTGAAAGGTATTCTGTGGCTTCCCTCGTAGCAGAGGTGACGTGGACTGGGGCTGAACACAGTGATCTGAATGTTCTTCTACTTGGGCAGGGTATCCATGTCGATAGGCAGCAGGGAACAAACCGTAGATCTAGGGAAACTCACAGGCAGGGAAGAATTGGGCAAGGAGCAGATACTTCCAGATGCTTCGCTCCACCCTCCCATAGCACACGTACCTGTTCCTGCCCATCTCCCTAGGCAGACCCCCACTTTCTCCTCCACAGAAAGACCTCCTCATCCATTAGTCTCTGGCTCCCCCTGCCACAGACCCTGCCTGCCTCTCCCAGCTCATCCATCACTCCTGGGTTTTTGCCTAGTTGCACAGACACTCACCATTTCATTTGTCAGCTCACTTTCTGGTCTCACAAGGAACATGTTTCCGTCCACTGCCTGTACTGCACACAGGGAGCCAGGGGCAGCTTGCAGTCGGAGCTGCACTGTGGACCCGAGGTGGGCTTCTTTAGCTGGGAATCCTACCTTGACCTTGAGCAGCACACCAGGAAAAGAAACATGAAAAAGAAAGAAAATGGGGTGAGGAGGCCGACAGAAAAGCATCACAAACAGAAAGAGGGAGGCCAACGGAGTCTTCCCTGCTCAGCCACTGCTATGAACAGAAGTCATGCTGAAACTCTCTTGGTCCCTGGGCACTGCACTGCAGACATCCCCTTCCTCTCTTCTCTCCGGTTCTCTCTTTGAAGGATCTGAGGGTCTCCTTTCCACAGGCCTGCTGACTCCTGCTTGTAAGGCCTCCCCCAGCCGCAGGAGGGAGTCTCACCTGGTTTTTGAAGCACAAGGCAACATCCAACCGGATGCTGTCAGCTGTTACACCTCCACTGGGGAAGATGGTGTACACCACTAAGGAAGGTGATGGGGTGAAGTCAGCAGTGAAGGTCAAAGGGATGGAGAAGGAGCCCTTCAACACTGAGGAAGGAAAGGCAAAATGTTTTCATCACAGCTCCACCAAGATCTCCTTTTGGCCTCCTCTTCTTTCCTTTATAGTCTCACAATGTCAAACCAATTCCTGCTACTGCTTTGTCTGCCCCCTCCCTCCATATTTGGACCCCATGTGCTACATCTTCCCACAGGTCCTCCCAGTCTCTCTTCCCTTCATTGTTTCCCCTCTGTCTTTTCAGCCTCTCCTAGCTGACACAATTGCTTTGCCGGCCTCGCTCTGTCCTGTTCGCTGACTGCTCAGGACCTGTAGTTTCAGGGAATTTGGGAGAAACTCTGGCAACTCCCACTGTCTGACCTAGAAACCCAGCTGCTTCCTGTTCTCCAGCCACCAGAGACTTACTGTTCAGCTTCCCGACCTGGACAGTCCTTTGGCCCCTGACAACAATTCCAGCCTTCCCAGTGACCTGAAGGAGGAGGGACACGGGATGACCAGGCTGCTGTTGCCACCGGAGCATAATCACACTTGCCCATGTGCTTCTTGCTCTCCTAAGCAACCTCAGAAACAAACTGAAGGTCCAATACAACCCCACACCTTGGGCCCAGCAGATTTGCAGACATGATGGTGTGGGCGGCGAAGCTTTAACATGTGAGATTCGGGTCTGGTCTGTCCAGTTCAGACAATGGATGGGTAGTGGGTTCACTGGAGTAAGTGAGAGACTCATAAGGTATTTCCCCTCTAGTGGGCAGGTCTCCAGGCTGGACCAAAAGCTATTTCCACTAAGCAGCTGTTTGGTAACCAGAATGAAAAAGTGATCCCCCACCCAGTTACTCACATAATATGCAAATCCTATACGGCTGGTGTCTTCTCCCAGGTCATCCCGACTGAGTGTGAAGGTCACCTGGACATTCTGTTTCAGCCCACATGGCAGTGTCCCTGTGAGTGGGTGTATGTCCACAAAGCTCTTGGTTGTGACATGGAAGGGATGCAGGTGATGATAAGCA
Source organism: Dromas ardeola (assembly GCA_013398915.1). Taxonomy (NCBI): domain Eukaryota; kingdom Metazoa; phylum Chordata; class Aves; order Charadriiformes; family Dromadidae; genus Dromas; species Dromas ardeola. Next base: position 195,774 of record VYZM01003131.1, on the reverse strand, counting down.
TTTTTGTAACTGAAGTCTGTTTTCCGAGGTGTGTGCCTGAGATCCTCCAGTGTGAACCTTCCCTGAGAGGAGACCAGAGACATACAGAAATCAATAGTTTTATGCTTCAGTGCTTTGTTAGGATGTCATCAGCTTGGTTTGGAAAAGCTTGTGTTGTCAGTGTCTTCCTCATGGCTCTGCACAGGCACAGCTGTGTGGGGATCCCAGGACTGAGCTGGCAGGAGGGCTGCAGGGAGCACTGGCAGAGCTCAAGGATTCTTGCTTTCCTATATACAGAAGTGGGATTTACCTCCAAGGAGACTGACGAGCTGTTCCAGGCAGTTGTGTCCAGGTTGAATGATGCTATTCCACTGCCATCTGTGATGTATGTTTTGATGAACCGGCGTCTCATGAACTTTATCACAAGATAAACTTTTCTGTTTTTCATACCATTCCCATAGTGATCCTGAAGCTTAATCTGGTGACAACAGGGTAGGGCAAAACCAGCCAAAATCAGATGTTCCTTCCAGTGTTGTACCCAAAGCCTTCCTCCCTCTGACAAACATGCAGCCTCCTGTGTAGGTGGCCCTAGTTTCAGTCTGGACCCAAGAAGATAGACCTATAAAACTCCCTCATCTCTAAAGCTAAGCTAAGCTGAGAATGATTAAAACCTGTTCACTCCAAACAGGTGAGTGTGTGGCTAGAGTATGAGCAGTTCATCTCCTAGCCAACCGCTGAGACATCCTTACATCCCAGCATCCCTGCTGAGACATCACTCACTGCTCTCAGCAGAAGCTGGAGGTGTAACGACATCAGGGAATCTGAAATGCAGAAAATGGAGTTGCATGGTCAAGTGATGTGACACACTGCAAGGTAAAGTACTCTGCCTGGGGAACAGAAAATGGTTTGGGTCAGCAACATTTACTAGACACTAAATTCCTCGGCAAATGATGGGGAGGGAAGAAACAAAGGAAACAATTACCTTCCCCCTGTAGGGTACTCCAGGGATGTAGTAAGCATTTGGTGTCTCAAACACTGCCCTTGCAACAGTCCTGGAGATGAGAATTTGGCTGGAGGTGTTGATCTGCACCCCTGTTGGAATGCAGAGTGCAAGGGAAGCAGGATCAGTATTGGAGGTGACTACCGCACCCTAGTTTAATCTCACTTTATTATTTACAGCCCCTCTAATCAGAGCACCTCAAACTCTCTTCCCAGCACCAGCACCCTTCAAGGTTTGGAGGCTGTTCCTGTGGCACCTCCTTCTTTAGTTAAGACATTTCCCAGTCCCTTTGTGGCCTCACGGACCGCGCTCCCAGTCACACCTCATCCACCTGCTGTTGGCAGAGTAGCTCTCTGTGGGCACAGTGAGTTCCTCAGGCAGGACCTCTCTCTGTGTCCTGTGATGGGACCAGCACCGGGCAGAGGAGAGGAGGAGGCGTGCCCACTCTGACGCTCACACCCCCAGAATGGTCCTTGCCCTTGCACCTTCTCTGCTGCACGTGGTTGTAAGCAGATCCCACAGGTACCTGTGCCCAACTCCAGGAGAGAGGCTTCTGCATAGAGCTTACTGTCTTCCTCACTGAGAGCCAGGTTGAAGACTGACGTGCTTACAGAAGGAGTGAAGCAGCCCCTGCTCATGGTCTGCAATAGGAAGTGGTAGATATTATTTGGAGCTGGGGAGAAGGGAAGGAGTTAGAAGTACAAGGTATCAGTCATCCTGTCACAACTGTTGATTGCAACAAGTAATAACGCAGACTCATATATAGATAGATATGGTTCACACTTTAAATTCTGTATTTTCTATTTTATAGTAATGGATATGTGTAATTCATATTGTAGGAATATGAAACAAAACATGCTTCACAGTTTTATCGAAGTTACAATGTTGGCAACTTTCCAATTTTAGTAAAAAAATGAAGAGTGCACTAACTGGATCACTGAGCAAATATATGAGTATTTTCAGAGAACTAGCTAGGAGAACTGCAGAATCGAGTGAAAATTCAAAGTAATGAATCATTTCCAGGGCTGGAAGATTAAAACTCCTGAAACAAGTCATAATGACAAATCATTAAGCATGAAAAGTTTTCAACCATATGTACAAGAGAAGAGACCAGCTATGAAATACTTTGTTAGAAATGGAAAGATAAGGGAAATAATATAAAAATATGCAATATATAAATATATAAAAAGATAAAGAATAAAAGCCAGTGTGTGATTTGGCTGTGGAATTAACCACCATATGTTAGTGTCCTTGTGCAACTCCAGGAGAGGTTCATCTTAACAAGGTATTTTTGCACCTGAGAAAGCTCTATTACTTGTTGTTTCCTACACTGCATCAATTCCTGGCTAGTTATGCTTCTTTCCAGAGAAGAAGAGAACTCTCAATCTTTCTGTGAAATTCCTCTTTTCTATTCCCTATCACTAATAAGCAAAGTTGCAGAGAAGAACTTCCAGGGGTCAGGGCTTCTTAGTGTGTCCGGGCAACAATAATTGCATTAATTGAGTAAGACCAATTACTTATTAGTCTACATATATATTACAGAAGTTGTCAAACCTCCCCTACATAGAAGATCATTCTGTTCACTCAGCCCTTGACACATTGTCCTGTGTGGTGCTCCTCACCACCCATCTGCCTTCCAGGATTTTACTCACCGGGCCGCTGTATTCCCTACAGATGTCCTTGCTGCCATTTTGAGGACGCCTCCTTGCCTTCTGGCACAAAGTCACCCGTATGATCCCTTGCACTGCTTTCCCATAGCTGTACCTGCGGGGAGAGCACCAGAGGAGCTGCCCATCAGAGGCACTGCGTGTTTTGCTGAGCACATTGCTCCACACAGGTGGCCTTCCTGATGAAGGCCTTAATGCAGCTGGTAAGCAGGCAGGCACAAATGAAAATATAGTTCACTGTGTACTTGGGGAGTGCAATAGCACAGTCCTGTGTCCAACAGAGACAGAAACAAAGCACATACAGGAAAGGACCCACACACCCCGAAGCTCTCCCACTTCTGGGTGCTTGCTGTTCTGGAATTGCGGGCAGAGGCTGAGAGCTGACCTGAGTTGATGTGTCCACATGGCACAGAGCAGCACCCAGTGGAGATATTAGCGCAGGTGTGAAAGCAGCAGAAACCTACGTCCCTACAGACAGCAACAGCAAGCGCATGGTATGGCAGTAATAGACCTACAGAGTGACCTCAGACCTGCCTCACTATGGGCTTATCTCATGATCTGGACTCTTGTTTCCATCATCAGCCCTGCTCCGGTGGTTTTTGCAAGGCACAGCAGAAGTGTGCCCTTGTCAGTGCAGACATTTCCCCTGCCTGCCTTTCCCTGTTTTGACTCCTCTCTGGCTTTCCCTTCGGAGCAATTGTCCCAAAAATATCAGTAACAGGAAGACATCTATGACCCATCCTGGGGATGCAGAGTCCTGTACTGTTTTCTGCTAGAGCTTCATATGGTCTAATTTTAAACATCCAAATTAATGAGAAATGCTGTCAGACCAGCAGCAAAGAGACACCAAAAGTCTCCAAATAACTCAGCCCCAAATAAAAATGAGCTCACCCCTTTATCTGTCTACAAAGTGCTTTCCAGGTCATCCTCCTTTGTGCTTATACCATCTGAGGTCACGCCTTCCTTCACACCCTCATCTGCTCAGTTTTTGCTAATGACTACATAACTAAAGAAACCCACCTGCTGCTTCTAAGAAGGTAATAAGTTCCAGCAGCCTGTAAGTGAGAAGCAGCAGTATAACCTTCTAAAGAAACACCAGTTCCTGCCCCTTTACCTCAGAAAATCAGTCCGATATCAGATACGCATTTTTCCCCACATAAGGTCTTTCAAGGCTGAACATACACAGCTTCCAGAGCAGGGTATCACTTGCCTAGGACAAGTCTCCCTATAGCTGGATATGTGGTGCGTGTACCTCTTCCCCAGGGAAGAACCCATCAGTTTGACCCTTGCACTATTTGGGATTCTTTGAATTTGGCCTTTCTTGAGTCACTTCTCCTTGGTGGATTCAGGAGATAGGAGACGTGGAAAGAGAGACACAGTTTTGATGATCTCTTTCCTTTCCCCTGAACATTCTCCCTACCTGCCACACACACGCAGTGGGAAAGTTTTATCTGAAGCATAAATCTGAGCTGGTCCCTCGAAGAAAACATCAAACGTTTGCAACACTGGAAAAAAAAACTACAGAGTTACTCCATCAAAGGCAACATACCACCTAAACATGGGATCACAAAAGGGAAGAGTGTGTTTGTGTAAGGTTGGAGTCCCATGAAGGAACATGTTCATGGGGTAAAAGTAGGGACTAATTAAAAACAGGGAAACCAAAGAAGGAAGCCCCTTTTTTTCCCCCCAACATACAAACAGTCTCACAGAGGTCTTTAGTGTATTCTCACTCTGCCAGCCTAGTTATTAGCAGGCTATTGCCCACTCTATAGAATTGCGCTTAATCGCAGCTCTCAGACAGTAAATCTCAGTTTACAATGTTTGGCTATATATTGTTATACAGACAGAAACAAGCAACTTTTTCCATCCCGTTCTTCGTTCTCCATGCTCCATCTTACCACGTTCCTCCACCTTAAAGGTACTGGATGCTTTCGGGTTCGCCACACTGATGGTGTAAGTCCCCAGAGAGAGTTCAGGAGCTAACTGGAAAGAGAGATCTGCAATGCCGTGTTTTGGTTTCACATCCAGCCACTGGCCAATGCGGTTTTGTTTTGGGTCCTGCAGTCCAAGGGAAGGAAAGAAGAGGCAGTCGTCAGCAACACCTGCTATTCTCTATCCAGAGCCCACTGGATTCAAAGGAGCTTCAGAGATTTCAGAGGCTTTCACAGATTCCTGATGGGTTTTCCCCAGATAGTGCTGAAGTGACCTGAGTGCTGGAGCACCAACAGAGGTGAACCCAACCCACCCAGGGTTACTCCACTCTGTACTGCCATTGAAAAAGAAGGTATGAAAGGTCCTGACATTTAGACTCTCCAGTCTTACATAAAGATGAACTGTAAGAGTTAGCTAAAGCCTGGCTGGTCTTCCTGGACGTTGAAATGGATGGAAGCTGAACCATTTGGATTGTGACTCCTTGTTAACAAGAAGCACGTGGACGGAGTATCCGTGTGCATGTGTATACACAGACCCTAAGAAAAGTGACTTGACTCAGTAAGACAGCAGCCTAGGTATTATCCATACAGAAGTACCTTTCCTCATAACACCTGAGAAGTCTGAAACACCCACCTGGACTTCCACCATGGAGTACTGCAAAGCAAAGAGACAACAATGTCAGAAAGTGGCATGACGTAGCAACTGGCATGTAAACTTCTCTTTACCCACCCAGCCCGTGTGCCATGACACCACCACCAGTCCCAAACATTACAATACAAGGAGCTTGATCCTACCGAAACCAGGAGAATGGCTTTGAAATAGTAAGGAAAATATGTTATATAAAAATCTGTGCTGTTCTTCGGGTTTGCTTTTTGATACCTGATTTTTAAGATGCACTTTGATAGCTACTCTACAACTGTGAAAGCTAGAATTTATTATAAAAAGAGAGTACTCAGAAAAGTAGAGACTCACAAATACCATCATTCCAAGTTCATAAATATTGAAAGGTACCACTTTTGTAACATAAATCCCAAGAATGAGCAAAACTGCGTCACCTATAGGAAGAACACACCTCACATTTTCCTGTAGAATCCCTAGCCTAGGACGTAAGACTTGGAGATACAAATTACTGCTGACTGCAGCTGACAGTAACAGGGAGGGACAAAGAAGGACATACTTCAGTCTTTCTAGGCCTATTAATTCTGTTTGTTCTTATATCACTGCAACTATCAGCTAGGAGGCAGTAGTGGTGAAGGACATGTGATTTAGGAGCGTGGGGCGTAAGGACGCAGGAGCAGGGGCTTGGGAGAGTAACTGGTCTGTAAATAGGCGGCCACATTTAATTCTCATTATTCATCATTCTAAGCTTTCAAGCAAGTTATCATAGGCAGGTCTGTTTTCACTGAAACAACAAAAAAAAGTGCAGGTTAATTATTTTCATAATATGAATCTAATGTCAATGCTAAAACAAACCATGCTGGTGAACAGCACCCATGTTATCTCTAACCCACCTAATTTACAAACTATATATAATAGCTTTAATGCTGCAGTGCACTCAAACCTCATAACAGCTTTGGTTAAACATGACCTCTTTCGAATTTTCATCACAGCCTTATTAACAGTTATAATGCTAATTTACTTATATTCACAAATAAACATCGAACATTTACTGTCAAATGTCTTCATGAACCAATTGTAGGCATGGAAGCAAATGTACTGTTTACTCTATTATCTAGTATAAAAGATATGACTTCTCTGGTGGGGGGAGAAAGGGATGCATGATTCTAGACCCTCATGAGTTGCCTGAAAAAGAGGAAATGAATCAGCAATAAAGATGCCAGAAGGATCTCTCCCTTTATTTCAGTCTAGAGGGATTTGATCCAACTCTGCTCACATATGCCCTTCAGAATTTATCTGTCATGGCATGAATTCCTGTTGGCTCTCCTTTAAATTGCTCCAGGAAAGAGGAATGTGAAAAAGCTATAGCTGCTGGCTGCAGGTATAACTGCTTACCGTAGAAAGATGCTAGTCTTGCAGTTTCCTGGCTAGCACATATGCAAGTCTCTGGCAATTTCCCACTCCCTTGACATGGGAAGAATGAGCTGCTGCCAGCAGCAAGTCAGTATAATTTGGTAATACTGTTTTCTCTCTTTTCTCTTTTTATGATCAGTTCACGCATATCCCTCCCTGTATCAATTACTTTTCCTTAAAATTTCGCAGATGCGTCACAGCTTGCTTCAGACCCTCCTGCCACCCTTAGGTGCAACACACTCTACAAAGCGCTGAGCTTTCCAGAGCAGCAGGAGGGGAGCTGTGGGTCGCCCAAGTCTGTACACAACTTGTCTGGTAATTGTGCCCAGGATGCCCAGGACGTCCCCAGAAACCCTGCCTGGGTTTGGGGTTTTTTTTGGGGGGTGGGCATGTGCATGCAGCTCCTGTGCTGCCTGTAGTAACTCAGCTGGCAGGGAGCGCTGGCATACTCCCCACAGACCACCAGCAGCACCAACCCTCCCACCGGCCAGCAGCCGTCCTGGGGGAGCCACAGCACGGCTGTCAGCAAACAGACGCTGCTCTTCCAATTCAGTTCAGTAGCGGGTTGGCATTGGCCGCCCTGGGTGCTGCAGGCGCTGGGACTGTCTTAGCCCCCATGGCGTGTGGCTGGCAGTGGAGGCAAAACTGGCAGAGGCACCCCGGGGGCTCCTTCACCTCCACTTAAATGGGCTTTACCTTTCTGTTAACGGGAGCAAAATCTTCGGTCAATGTCACGATCCGAAATTTCACTGAAGGGAGAAAATGGAGAAGAGCACATTATAGAAACAGAGTGTGTTCGGGGACGGAGCTGCCCTGCACTTGCCTCACCTCGAAATCACGGCTCCCCACGCAGCCCTGCCAGCAGCCCCACACCTGCCCCGCAGCCCCCCTTGCCCCTTGCTCAGCCCTGCTCACCGCCCCTTCCCTCCCCACCCGCGGCAGCAGCAAAGCAGCCAGCCTCCTATTTTAGGGGCTTTTCCACAATCTATGCCCGGAGTTACCCTTATGTTTCCTCATCTGCAGCGTGAGCAGACCAGTCCTACCTGGGCCTGCCTGAGAAGACCATGTTCAGGTCTGTTCCTTCTTCCAGGCCAGCTCTGCTCCTAAAGCCTGTGAGACTCACCCTTGTGGTCCCCTCCCACCCCTAAAACGTGGTGTGTGGATACATCACTCCAGAAGGCAGCAGATAGCTTCCCCCTCTGTCCCCATGGAGGTTGCATGGCACAAAGCACTTGGCACGCCACTTAAGGGAAATGGGGATCAAAGTGCAGGCAGATCAAGGCAGGGGAGCTGTCGGGGTGCTCCATGCAGAGTGCTCACCTGTCTGCCCTGGGTTATAGATGGGTTTCTCCATCTGGATAAAGGTGCCTGTACCAGCCCTGTGGATCAGGACTTGCTTCTGTTCCTTTGCGCTGAAGTAGTGGCCATTGGAGATGTGCAGGTGAACAGTGCCCACCTCTTGGCTCCCTGCAGGTTGGGGGACCTAGGACACAAAAGAGGAGCCACCAGGTTAGCAGGCAGTCAGAAAGGACAAGATGGCATCAGAGCAGTGCTCTTGTCCTCATTCCTGCTGCACTATAAGGCCAGCCTTTTCCCTGTCTTACTCTGAAGGCCAGCACATGCTGTTCCCTCAATGGCTGAGGGCTATGTCTATGGAAGCACAGGAGACAATGCCTTTGCATTTGGACAAGAAAAAAAGGAACCCTGTTCTGGCACAGAAATTGTGTCTGCCCTCTTCACAGATCCACTGTTAGAGCCTGCATGGAGCAAGATGGAGAAGACTCAAACCAAGGGAAGAAAAGGTCTGTGTTGATAAGGAATCCATTTCCTGGACTGTGGGGGTCATGCAGGCTGAAATCCACTCTTATTCATCAGCACAAACCAAGAAAATAAGGTTCATGGGTTTGGCAGACCAGAAAGACTTGTGCTGAGCTTGTGTGCATAACCTCCCACATCTTTCTTATTCCTACAGCACATTTTCCAGCCCTTAAAGAGAAGCTTGGAGAGAAGCAAATGTGATGAGAGACTGTCTGAGATGAAAAGTCTGGCTCCTCCTGCACTACAATTCACAAATGACAGCCTGTGACAGTGCTTCCTTTCCAGTGGAGAAAATGAGCTACATGGCTGCCATTTGGTCGCTTCTAAGATCTTCCACCCTCCTCAGTCCTTTGGTGCTTGGCCAGGCAGCCTTCCCTCGGTGTGCCACCAGGGTGGACTGTGAGATACCCAGCAGAAACAGTATTATGCAGGCAGACAAAGGCAGGGAGCAAAGACATTAGGCTCCCACTAAAGACTCTCCCTGACCCTGCATTCGCTCTTTTCCATGCCCTTTCTCCTCCCGTTATCCTCATTCTCTATTTCTCTGGTGAGAGGAGTCAGGAGCCAAAAGAGCATGCTGGGAGCTGCCAGCTAGATGTCCCTGCCAAGAATGATCCTGACCTGAAATTTGGAGCACTCGAAGGTCCAGTTTTTCCGGACGACCTTGCGGTAGAGGCTGATGTTGCCAGAGGGATGCACAAGAGTTAAGGCCACACGAATAGGCTTCTCCACGCCACGGAGGTCCAAGCACAACCTCTGGGAAGAGGGGTAAGGCAGTGCAGCTGGAACCATGACCAGGTACCTCCTGCAGGGGGGAAACAAGACATCACATCCTGGGAGTAGTCTCACCCACTCTTGGCACTAATACTCTATGGTCTGAAGAAGCAGGAAGGTTTACCATCTCTCTGGGGACAGGAGGTGCTGCTGTGCTGGACTGAGAGGGACAGATTAACAAAGAGAGTGTGAACATCTCACATCGGTGATGGAAAGTATATAGTTAACATCAGAAAAATATAAGAGAAATGCTTTCAGGTGACCTCAGGTCACACTGGTGTGTACATGGTTTTGGAGGATGCTACAGTAGCACAGAGAAACATATACAGTAGAGACCATCTCTGCTTCTGCAAAGGGCTTGAGTTGCCTCTTGTATGTTGTCCCTACACATTCTTAGGTGTTCCCAGTACACATGGAAAAGGCAACTGCACTATGGGACTAAGAAATGGAGCAAGCTGCAAAGTTCAGGCTAGGGTCCGAATCCAGACCTGCCACATGTCTGTGCTCATTCAGACCTGAGGTTGCATCTGTGCAGTTCTGATCCCAAAGCTCTCTGAGGCTCTAGGTCCGTTTTTGTCCCACATCATAAGGTCAGTATCCTCTGCAGCTTTACTCCAGCCCCTCAATAGAGAAGGATTCACCCTTCTTGCTTTGAGACAGCTCCTCAACTACCTTGGCAGCAGACTGGTTCCTGCTTAATCATCCACACCCCTGCAGCCCTTCACAGGTATCCTACACCTTTCCCTTCAAGCTGCAGTCCCTCACTCTTCTTGTTCCCACTACCAGTCCTCACCTATTTCTTGTATGCGGCAAGATCCATGCGAGAGGATCCTACCTTCAAGAGGATCCTGTCTTCATAGCAAGGCTTGTGGAATATCGTGTACCACACCATGCCAATCCCTTGCAGGAGGTGACTTGCAGGGTCCCACGCTCTCTCCCTGCTATCCTGGCCCCTTCCTCAGCATCACAACTACCAATTATGAGATTTTTAAATGGCACTTACGGTTGTGCCACTATCCTCAGGGCGTAGAGCAGGCAGCTCAGGAGGAAGGGAGTCCACATTTTCATGGGAGACCCCCAGAGAGGTGGATTCCTCTGGAGGGCCAGTCAGGATAGAAGGTAGGGTGCAGCTTCTCCCCTTCCAAGGTCTCCAGGCCACCTGCTGTTGTTGCTGTTTCTCCCAGGAAGCAGACAAGAAACCCCAAAGTTTCCTTCCTTCTGTCTCATTCCTGTGTTTATAGTGCTACAGGCATGGGGTTGTACCATTCAGGATGTTCCCCAGCCAATCGAAGTCTTTTTGGACTCCAGCCTCTCTGCTCTCCTACTCCCCTGTGGATGGACCGACCAGCATCATGCAGACAAATTTGCTTTTTATTTCACTAAGCAACTGCCTCTTTCCTGTTCACTGCGCTGACCCTGCTCCCTGTGCCAGTTGCAGCCCCAGTCCCATTGTTTTGCCTCCAGCTGGATTGTCCCACGTCCCCTTGCCATGTCCACTCAGCTGGAGCTCACTGTGAACTCTTGTGGTCATACCGTCCACAAGGTTTCTGAGTCTGTAGCTCCAAAGGCGAGCCTCAGTCTTGAACCGAAGACCAGGCTTTATACAAAGTTAAGTGTATAGTCACAGTGTTCTGCTCTTTTACGGAGTGCTGCCTTACCCAGGAGGAGAGCACAGAGCACAGGCAGAGCTGGAGTCCTCACCTTATCTTTGCCCTAAGGGTATTTCAGTTTGAAGGGGAAATCACACAGTCCTGCATGGTCCAGTTCAGGGTCAGCTTACACACACACACTCACCGGTGGAAATGAGGGCTGAGCATCAGTCAGGCAGGTCAAAAACTGTGCGGCTTGAGTTCTACAGGGTTTTCTCCAGCTACTAAGAGGCTGTGGCTCTAGCCCTAGGTGTGGGAGCTACCTAGTTTGGGAGCTTCTTTCTGCATACTGATTTTATACCTGTTAGTCTACTGATTATACTGAAATTTTACCCGAGTATCTTACCATAATTGAAAAGAAAAACTGGTTGTTGAAACTACTTAAGGTAAAGAAAAAGTTCTCTTTTAGTGTAAACGGCCATTTCATACCAAAATACACCACTGCTTTATCCTCCAGTACCAAACCGAGCTCTTAAATATGTAGGGCTTAGTAATAGTCTCCTTTTTTTATAGGAAAGACTGATGCATAACAAGGAAACTAGGGTTTGCAGCTCTACACACACACACACCCACACACACCCACACACACACACCCCACCCCACCCCCCCATAGTGGGCAGATACAAATTCTCTCTCTCCTTTTTTTTTCCGCCGGCTTTGTTCAGCTCAGAGATGTTGGTGCCAACAGCTGAGAAAAAGATGTAAGTGCACCTGGATAAACAAGTGACCAGGAACCGGAGCAAGAATGAGAATCACTCTGACACTAAATTGCACTTCGTTCCTTTCCATGGGTCTTAAAAAGTACAAGCAGTGCCTGCTGAACAATCCCAGCTAACATTTGTTTGTTCACAGTAGATGCACAGCAGTTCCAAGGGACAGCCAGATCCCTCATGACACCACAGGGGCTCACAATAGCAAAGGTATTCAGAGTTCTGACTGCAGCAACCCTTTTGTGAGAGTGGACACTAAACACCTCTGAAGTTCTGGATTTAGCACTGATTGGAAACGTACATTCTGAGCAATCAACCTAATCCAACTCCCAGACAATGAGGCAGAATGAAATAGATGTTGGACCAGGAAAAACAAAGTTGCAGGCTTGGTGTACATGATTCATCCAGCTCTGCCGTATCTCCCTCTCCCATTACTGGCATGATGACCAGCTGCTGGAGGCCAGGAGGCACTTGGGAAGCAAGCACCTCCTAGGGCTCTGCACCCACTGAAGTGTATGGCAGGGCACACAGTACCTGGCTGTTGTCTTGTGCTGAGAAGCTTCCTCAGCCCGCAGACCCACTGACCACTTGGCCCAGAGACGGGCAAGAGACACACAAGCCGTTGAGGCTGTATTTGTGTCCCTGGAAGCAGGCAGTCCTCAGTGCTCAAGCAGCAGATCTGGTCACAAGGTAGATGAAGCATGGATACCACCAAGGCTCCAGGTTGGATCATCTCAACCACTTAATTTTTTGAAGGATAAGCAGATGAGTGTGATGTTTGACACTTTCTAAGTGTCAAAGCAGTGGACTAAGCAGAGAGGGGGAAGCTTAGGCCACAGAAAAGTCAACGTGTTTTGTACAAAAGTGGGGTTTTTTTCCTGTCTTTAAATTCTCCTGGAAGACAGCCACCTCCCTCCAAATGCTCTCTAGTAGCCAGACATCACAGCTACTACAATTTAAGTTCAAGAAAGAACACTTCGAAGGACCCAGAAGAGGTGTTAAGTAACTCATCAGAGACACTGCAGTGGATACTGAGTCAAAAATGTCACTACACGCAATTTTTACACAGAGCGCATGCACGCATATTCATATGAGTTGTTTTTCTTCTGTGTGAGCTCCTCCTGCAACAGTGGGCTCAGGCAGGAGCTACCGCCTCCAGGGGTCAGTAAGAAGTAGGTAGAATACACGTGTCTGTGTGTGACCACTACAGCAGTTGCTTTCCCAATAAACCTCTGTTCCGGGGACTTCTATCCAACCTGTTGTCTGTGCTTTGCTAAGCATTGGAAAACAGATGATAAGAACATGGTGGCGTTGGCAGTGATAATTGAGGCCCTCCCCTCTCCGCAAGAGCCGAAGCTCTAGCCAGTGGTGCTCTCTAAGTACCAATGCCGGGTGCAGACCTGACTGGCTCCAGTTCTGCTTTTTTGTATCAGCAAGGACAGACATGGCCAGAGGTAAGGACAAGGGGGAGAAGAGACATTTGCAAAGAAAGCTGCAGTATCTGCAAAGCTGTTTTAAAAAAAGTTTCAGAGACAGTAGTATACTGGCAACAATCCTGTTCTGCAGAGTTGGGCTCTGCATTGCTTATGGACTGCTGAGGAAACTGAATAAAGAGAAGGAAAAAGCACCTGTTTAAACAAAGATGCACAAAGAGGGAGAAAGTGACACCTGCAATGAAGCCAACCTCAGCGCAGACACTTCTGGCACTGCACTGAGCACTGGTAATGCTAACTGCTGTGCTGAATTTATGCATTCATTTTGGTCCTTTTAAGCTGTATATGAAGCATGGAGCAGGCTTTCAGCAGCCTGCCTTGCTGGCACATCTCCTCAGTGTGTTATGGAGAGAATTCGCTCTTAACCAAAAGAATGTGCAATGCTTATGTCTTCGCCTCACAGAGGGGACTTGCCTAGACTTCAGGGTTACTCTAGAACTGCAAAGTTGAAATTTAAACACACTTTCTAAATCCCTCCCTTTAAACAGCCACAAATCCCAGCCTTGCTGCAGGGTGTGGTGTGGAGGACGTTCAGAGCTGTGGCCAAATCCAGACCTTCAACCCCCACACCCCTCCCAGATTTTCCACTCCTAAGCCTGACATCGTGCTTAGCCATCACACTCTCACAGCCAGCGCTAGCCAGTCTGTGGAGACCTACCTGTCTGTACAGGGACTCAGCACTGCCAAGCTTGAGGATCCCAGATCACAAGCTGGAGTTCCTTAAATCATGAGGTTTGATTTTAAAAAGCAGTGATTTTGTTTAATTTTCACATACCCTTTGGTTGTTGAATTGCCCTTGCATCTCCTTGTCATGTGACAAAGACCCTGCACACTCTCCAGTAGCTCATTAGTGGGGAACATTCAGCCCTGGGGCACCATCCTTGCCTGACAACTCACATTTTAATTGTCCTGTGCAAGATCCAGCTACACAGGAGGTGCAGAAACTAAAATTACTCCCCTCCCTCTTTCTATGCTAGGATGATAGAAGCTAATCTGTGAGATACACAGCAGGGTAGATTTAGTTTATATCCGTGTAAAGTGCAGAATCAGCCAAGGCCCTATTGCTCAGCTACATCTGTGTGCAGCAGGTGATGCTCGGTGGGATGAGTCTCTATGCAGGGCAAGGAATCCTCACCCCATACTGATGGCTGCACCATGCTGCTGGAATGGAATCCGGTGCTGGAAGAAATGAATGCTAGGTGCACAGTTCATCTACACTCCTTTGTATAACAGCACTCTCCTCCAAGGTAATCCTCTGTCATGGAGTCCAAACACACACCTGTCCTGGTTTGAAGTAAAACAGAACCAATTTTCTGTTTTGTAATTTTACTTTTTAGCTGTGCCTCTTCTAACTGACTAAACTCTGAAATTAACAGCATATTGTTCAGAAACTGTCACTGTCAGAGTGATGAGACCTGATTATACCAAGGAATGGTATGCAGAGAGGCTCTTGCTTATACTTATTGCTATAACAACCAAGGTCAGCTAACTTCGCTATTTGCCCCGTTAGAGGGTTGGAAGTGGAAAAGTGTAGAGGGGTCCCACCTCCAGGGAGGAGCTGACAGGACAGGTGACCCAAAACTGACCAACAGGGGTATTCCATCCCATCTGCATTGTGCTCAGTATAAAAGCTGAGGGATCAAAGGGTCAACTCTCTTTCTTCAATGGCCAATGTCCGAGGAGGACCCTGTCTGTTCATCTGCTTTTGATCCTGATCGGAGCATTCCTGACTCCAGATCCGGAATCCAGCTCCTGTCCGTCACTGAGTCCAGTATGGGACTTTCTCTGTGCCTGCTGGTGATGCGATCGTCATCCTGGGAGCTGGATACGGTTTTGCATATATTGTATATTTTTTTTATTTTATTTTATCATTATTTATTATTTCATTATTTATTATTATTTTCATTAAAGTAGTTTAGTTCTTTTTCTAAACTCATAAATCTCCTTATCTCTTCCTCTCCTCTCTTTGGAGGGGGGGAGGGAGGGGCCATCTGTCATTCTGATTGGCCAATCCGGCCAAAACCACGACACCACCACAGTACCCAGATTTGTGACCAATATTTTATTTTCATTCCTTTACAAGCAAGAAAATCCCTGGATTAAAACAATCAGAATTAATCAGACACCCCAAAGAATTCACCAGGAAATGGCTGTCAGGATGACCAGGATTTCTTGGGCTGGGTTTAGTCCTGAAATCCAACTTGAAATCTGCCTCAGCACCAATATCCCAAGCACAGTGAGATACGACTTTCCAGGTGACGCATGCCCCATCATATCAGAAGCAATAATGCAGCGGCCCTGCTGTCCTAGGGCATCTTGCACTAGTGGGATCCCTGTGGGCTGAAACAGTGGACAATAAGGGAGCAGATCAAATCCTCGGAGAAATGAAAGCAGGAAAAGGGAGTAACCCAGAGAGAAAATAATATGACCCCAATTACTAACTCTGAGATGCCAACAGCTAGGGATCCCACACTCTCACTAAGGACTCTAAAGGAAAGTGTTTCTCTGGTTTGATCTAGTGCCCTTGTTTTATCTCAGCCCCTCCTCAGGAAGAGGTGGGACTCTCCATACCCAAACAGGGTAAGCTGAAACTCGTACCATGAATTCTGCTTGGAAGTTCTTCTGGAACAGTGCAAACCATTTATGAGCACTGTCATTCAGCTGACAGGAAGAGTCAGACACTATACCAGCCCAGATAGCCCTGCAGAGTGTCCCAGTTAATCACTTCATGTCCTGCCAACAGAGCAATCCAGCAAAGACTACATTAAACAGTAAACAGAAGGAAGAGACTAAAGTCCCTGGAGGCCTAGAGAATTCTAGATGTAGTCCTAGATGAAGGGAACATGCTATATCAGAGATACACAGGGCTCCTCTGTGACAAGAAAGAGGTGGCTGGGTTGCAGAGGAAACATCACTAGGCTGCCAGGTCTGTACTGGAGCTGAGAAAGGGACTCACACCTACCTCAGATGCAGAAGACATTATAATCAGCCAGGGCCTGCTCCTCTGCAACAGGACAGGAGAGACCTAAGTTATCCTTGCACAGAGCCAAGCGCAAACACCCAGACAGACCTGGCACCCCATGGTTCCACACTCACCTGGATGGTAGTAGTCATAGACCCTGACATGGCCTGGCTTCAGGTTGGTCACCCCAACCTCCCGCTCCAGATGCAGAACACATGTCTCGGACTTATGGCTCAGCTGGGGAAGAAAAGCAACTTACAGCTCGCTTACGAGCTGTTCTTTTTATTCCTCCTCTAAATTTGATCCTACTGACAGACAGTAACAGCTCTGTTGAGTCAAAGGCAGGACTTCAAGATGAATCTTTAATATCTTGCTCTGCTAGCCCAGCCCTTGACTCCACACACAACCCTGCCACTGTCCTCCACTCCTGCAGCATCTCTAGCACAACACACACATACCTTGTCCAAGTAGAGGGCAACACCTCCTTGTATTTTCTCAGTTCTTCTCACAGGGTGCCAATGCTGCAGCTAGGACAGGACAGCAGAGGACGCAACTTAGTTGGGTCTTCTGAAAACCAAGCGTGAGTCATCCCAACAAGGTTTATCTAAGCATGAGTGGGCAGGTTCTCATTCATTCACTTCCAATCTTATTTTGGGCTCTTAGCCCCTCAAGCTGATCTCCCTGCAGGACTACTCAGCTCCTGCAAAACCCAAGGACAGGAACCTAGGCTACTTAGCTATCAAGGATATGCTGAGTGAGTTGGGCCACAAGGATCACCATCCTCAAGGCACAAAGAGAGAGTAAGTGTTCATGTTTGTTGTGTGGCAGAGGGGAAGGGATGGTGAGATTGCTCGAGAGAGAGACAGGCAACACCTTCCTATGCAACCTCCCCCTCTCCTTGGGCATGTATGGTCCCGCTGACACCACATGACCATCCTAATTCCAGGCTTCTTACAGACATCCCGGATCCTGGAGCCAGGACGAATCCAGACAGTAAGGATACCTCCACGATCACCATGTTGGAAGTGGATCTCTTCCCAGTGTACCTGGGGGAAAAGACCAAAAAGACAGTCTCTCCCAGCTTCGCCTTCCCTCTACCACCATACCCTGTGTGCAGGACCCTGAGCCAGACAGCCCAGCCAGGACGAGGGCTGAGGCAGTCACTGCTCCCTCTCGCAGGAGGCAGATGATGGCTGCGCTGCTCTGAGTATCCCCAATCTGAGGTGACTACTTGCACTCCTCTTCCTAGCAAGAACCAAAGCCCTTGGAAACATTTCCCCTTCCCCAGAGACACTTGTATCCTTCCTTCTCCATCTGCCATCTGGACCTTCTGCTGAAACTGCCTGGTGTCTCCATTGCAGCCAAGAAGCACCCCTCATCTCTCCAGCCATGCCTGACTTTCCTTCCCAAGTGGAGCTGTGTCTTTATAGTCACCTGACGTTGACATAGACAGTAACAGAGTGTGTATCATCTTCCGTGCAATTGACTGGCTCAGTTTTCACTCGCACAGCAAAGGATGTGGAGACCTGTGGGGAGGGCGTGTTGTACCTCAGCACCATCTGCAGGGAGAGACAAAAAGACAGAATAAAACATGGATAATTAGTTCAATATCATCATCAGACCTTTTTGCATTGGCAACAGGCTGTGATTAAAACCCAGTTAATGCACATTTCTTTGCATAGAGCAGCAACGGAGACTTTTGGCTTTGATAAGATGATGAGCAATGGGTTGTCACAGCAGAGTCTGTGGAAAGGCTACCTACCTGGGTAAAGACACAACAGCTGCCATGGGCGTCCACCAAGAACTTCCCCGGGACTTCTGTCAGTGCCGCCTCCTGCACCAACAGCCGGTTCCGGTAGGAGACTTGGAACTTCCTCTCAAAGCCTCTCTGGGACTTCACCCTCACTTCTGCAACCCCTTGTGTGCTGTGTGTCAGCACTGCATACTTAGCCAAGGCCTGCAAAGCGACTACTGTGTCCTGAAAAGGAAGAAACAATTATATTTGCATATTTCCTCTGCAGCTCTGAGACCCAAAGACACTTTAACTTGCCATTGTGAGGACCTCTGTATACTAGGGCTCCCCTCCTCAAAGCCTTCATGCTGTTATTTTCACACTTGCATATATTGCGCAGAGGTTCTTTCTTAAGCCACATCCTTCTCTGGCTGTGAGTTACCTGTGTTGAGGCAAACCCTCCATAGGCATTCTGCTGCCTGGTGAGCCAGGCCACGATGCCAGATGCTGTGGTGAGATCAGACCCTGTGATATTTGGCTTGGAGAGCAGGGCCAGGAGGACATAGGCTGTCAGCTCCACATCCACAGACAGTGGCTCTGACCAAGGGCTGGTGCTGGGCCTCGGCTTGGATGCAGTCTGACTCCAGTGGATCTGCCCACCTGGGAAAGGAAGAGAGTAGATGACATTGAGGGATGTCAGGAAAGAAATCCTGAGGCCTAGGAGTCACAGTGGCTTGTGTGTGCAAAGACCATTGAGTAAATACCTCGTGTCTGGGTCATCACATCGCTGGGTGAACTGCAGTCCCATGTATTTTGCAATACCCAACACTCCATATTACACATTTAAAGACCCATTTACTAAGACCCATTTACTAATATGCCAGTAATCTGCATATATATTACCTCCCAGATATCCAACTTCTCCATTGCCCTGTTTGCCAGGTCCACTAAGTACCTGATACTAGCTAGCTATCCACTAGCCAGTCCTGGGGGCCAGGGACTAGCAAGAAGTGGGGCAGCTTGCCAGCTTGCTTCCCTCTCTGGCACTTTGCAGTCCTGCCTAAGAGAGCCTGCTTCTCTCAGAGCCCAACCTCTACTGCGGGTATTAGAAAAGTATGAGAAGTTTGAAGGAAATCAGCACGCACGCTACAGTATTGCCAGCACATACCTTGATTTCATAGATTGGATGTCTAAAAAGTCTCTTTGGTGAAGGACAGGATTTAAGACCTAAAGGGTAAGGACCGTAGTCCTTCCAGGTTGCATGTAACCAAGGGCTCAGAAAGGTTGCTCATCCCTTCTCTGATGTTCACCTGGCACTGAGATTCCCGTACCTGCTCTGATTGCCTTTTGATCAAGCATATCAAGTAGCTCTTGTGTGCGTTGAGAGTCCTTAGCCAGGGCGAAGGTGTAGGCCAGCAGGGCCTGGGTGTAAGTGCTGGCAGCTTTGGGAACAGAAGGAGCGATGCAGCCCAGAGCCTTGCGCACCACTGTACTCTACAGAGAAGAGTTGCACAGATGTTGGTCACACACAAGCACACGTGAGGCAGGCAAACACTGAGGTACACAAGCAGAAGGATGCATTAGCATATGCCAGCACAAAAAGTACCCCACACCAAGGTGTCTCGGTGCTCGAGCCTGCGCTCTTCTGTTTGTATCAATGCAGCACCAGTAAGCAGTGTCTCCTTGGTGCAAGGTGCTTCATAGGCACCCCCCTGAGCTAGTCATGGGTTTCAGCAGTGCTCTCTCAGTGAAATGAACACCTTTACTGCTGGAATAACACCCCCACGTCATACTTTCCAAGTCCAAACATGACAAGAGCAACAACACACAATTGCAAATGCTTACACCCAGCCTGCTGACCAAGATTACTGTGTTCAGTTCCCCTCTAAGGTGCCTTACAAGGTCACTGGGATTTCCAGTTTCCCCTGGAACACCAGTACTGCTGTTGGCAGGGAACAGCAAACCCACTGGTCTCAGCAGCATTGTATTCTAGCATTCAGCTACGCTATTCCAAACACAAGCCAAAGGCTCACAGTGGTTGCCTGTCCCCTGTGTGTGCATCTACAGCACTTTGTGTTTTCCCTTCTTCCAGTGGCCTCTTGGTTAAGTAAAGCAAGGATCCCAGAAGGGCTACATTTAAGATTTATTGTGACATGCAACATGCTCCTCACCTCTTTCCCTTCTATGAAAGAGAAAAGGTAACATCTGTGTCATCTTGTGCTCTCTAGATGGTGTAGTAGTATTGGTAGATGCAGCCCCCAATTCTCAGAAATGCTCATAGTATGTACTTATGGAGTATCAAATGTTCCCAGGATCCAGATGATGCTTTTTGGTTGTTCTCTCTTGTTAAAGCCCAGCAGAAGCAGTAAGCTAAGCTTCCATCATTTCAAAAGTCCTACTTTTCTATTTGCCCTTAAATACAAGCAGCACCAAAACCTTTGTATTCTGTAACTGAATAGACATAAGTAGGAATTACATCACATTTGTGAATTTGTTCAGAGGATCCTTGATTATTCCTTTTCTTTCTTAAATCTCTCACTCTCCCAGACAGTTAAAATGGAGGTGGCATCACTAGTGTTCGTACAACTACCAAAGTTCAAGTGAAAACACCTCATGTACTTACTACCTGTGAAGTGCTGACTGTTACCATACATCTTAGTACCTTGTCTAGGAACAGTCTGACATGTGTTATAACCCATCTGGCTGTCTTCTGGTGAAACTAACACAAGAACTGAGTGTCACTCTACTGGAAGTGTTTTCACATTTAGTGTGCTCATCCCACTGTTGACAACAGCAGTTCTAAGTGCATGCTGTACAGAAGCATTTTGCTTCCCTGGGAGCAGTCATGCGCCAGCTAAGAAACTGCACCTCTACAACATGCTATTTGTTTCTGCAGTCAACTTTGTTTCAAGAGATCAATTTCCAACACAGAGTAGCGGTAGAGGGCTGTTTGTCTCTGCCTAGACTTTTTGTCATACAAACCATGCTTTAATATGAGTTCATTCAGAACAGTGTAAAATATCTCCAACCTTTTCTCTGCGTTTTAATCCCTAATGACTTTCATGGGCCTTTTAGGTATGCTTGTAAGGGAAAGTAGGATCTGTTCTAAACATCTTGAGTGCATTAGCCCTTGCAGGACATCCTCAAACTCTTTCTCAGGATTTTGACCTCCAGTGATTGTGTATTCTTTGTAAAATAATTTATAATCCAATCAAGGATACTCTTCTGGGTGCTTTGTGTTTCCCACTTCATATGCCCACAGACCTACTCAGCAAATTCCTTCACTGCAGCTAGGATAACTACTGTGAGACTTATATTTTTCCCTATTTGTTGTTACTTACGAGTGTCTTTCATTGTCATGACCATTTTATTTAAAAACAGTGGTTTATGCATGTATGTCCAATTGAATAACTGTCTGGTTACTTTCACATCAACAAATCTACTGATGCAATGAAACATTCCTCACTCCATGGACAATCCTTTCTGAGCTAACAGCACTGTTGTCATCTTCTCTGGAGCATGAGGAGTTTATGAAGTCTCCTACCTTGTGGTAACCTAGATTTTCTCACCACTGTCAGGGCACTAAGTCACCCTCTGTGGATCCATTCAGGACAGAGTGGCTTCCACTAGCTCATCATGCAAATTGCTTTGAGGTCTTGTTTGTCTCCCTTTCAGGATTTTACTCATGGATTTGGCGCACAGTCTGCTCTCTTTGCTTTCCTTCCCAAATGACAAAAATGGTTCTTAAGACCTACAACAAACTCTTAGTTCATTTTCTACCAGGATGAAGGTCCTTGTCCTTTTGTTTCCTTCAGCTGCAGGGCACAGTACGTGTCAAATATTTGTCATCCAGTTTCATGAAAAGCGTCCTCCACAAAAATCAGCCAAAACTCAGGCAGTTCATAGAATTACTAAATGATAGAATAACTCAGATTGGGAGGGACCTCAGAAGGTCTCTAATCCAGCCTCCTGTTCATAGCAGGGTCAGCTATGAGATCGGACCAGGTTGCTCAGGGTTTTAATCCAGTCAGGTCTTGAAAACTTCTGATGATGGAGACAACAAAACCTCTCTAGGCAACCTGTTCCAACACTTAATCGTCCTCATGGTGAAACAAGGTCACCTAAAGGATATCTGTTGCCAGAAAGAAGGTTAATTTCCATCTGTCTTGCTTTTTTCCCTAAGCCCATTGCTTTCAGTTGCAATGAAAAGTACTGCGCTTTCACTTTTCTTATTTCCAGAGAATTTTGCTTCTCCAAGTCTATAGCAATAGCATTTCTCTATCAAGTTGACTATATTTTTTTTAACTGCCAGTACCACAGAGTAATTAGTTATGATCTTTAGCACTTTTAAGAATTCCCTCTTGTTATTACTTAGATGTGCAATTCCAACTGCCCTGCTTCACAACATGTGCTCCCTACAGCACTCCTTTCTCAACCTTCCACTGTCTGGGAAGGTAAAACATATTAAAAATGTCATTATGGCTATTTAATTGACTGTGGGAGCAGCTACACCAGCGTCTTCTCCCTAACTACTCACCACTACCTCTCAGCTGTGTATAGTACAAAGGGTCACTGCGGGGGGGAAAGATGGGGTGGGAGGGGAATGAGGAGCAGGAATGAGCCGCCAAAGCCTGGGAAATGGGCATAGTATCTAGCCATGAACTCCAATGGCTTCCTGTAGTCTAACCTCACCTTCTACCCTGTCAGCAATGTCCTCCTCAAGGGATAGTTGAGACTTTTTCCTGAGAAGTGGTAAGTTCTTTCTCTCCCATTCTATTACTTTGTCCACAAGTTTCTCCAAGACTCTCCGTTGCCTGCCTCAGTGACACCACTAAGCTCTTCAAGGTTCAGATCTTAAGGGAAGAGCATGGCAAAGAATCCCAATATTTACCTCTGGTGTCTCTCCTGCCTCCAAGTATGCAGCAGTGATGTAGGCAGCCAAGGGGACTTCCCCATCCACACCTCCCTACAAAAAGTATAAACATCCAAAAAGCTGGGAAAGTTAATACACAAAGACCTGAAGCTTTTCAGTAAAGGTGCCACCTATCCCTTTCTTGCTCCCACACAAGACAGCAGAACAACAAAGGAAAGTGAACTAAAACAATTACCAGTAGATTTCGCAAGAACTGCTTTGAGTTGTCCTTCAAGGTGCTCTGGCTCCTACCTTCATGGCTGTGTGAAAAAGTTGGCCCACATTTCTGAAGCAACCATTGGGAAGCTGGTGGAACTCCAGCCAGGTGAGAGCGGCTTGGATGGTCCTGTTGTCCAGAAAAATGTATGGCTTGGCTTGGACAAAGCATTTAACCACAAATGCAGTCAGCCTGGTTGGGAAGAGAACAGAAAAAAGCCATGAGAGAGGGAAGAGAGAAGCAAAAAGAGACAGCGTGAATGTGAGAGAGGGAAGAATTAGTGGAAAGAAAGAATCTAAGTAGAAGTTGAGGAAAAAGAGAAAAAGTGGGAGTTTGAAACTGGTGGGTCTCTCTTCACCTATTGCTCTGCTATTCCTTGTTTGCTAGTCCAAGGATAGTTCATCCCAAGGAGAGCTGCAAACCCCTGGGGTGCCCTAGCCTGCAAAGCATCTGGAATACTTTGGGTTCAATAGGACAGAAAGGATTCAATGTTGGAAGCAGAAAGCTGCCCACCTCTAGGCTTTTAGACAGCAGGTAGACAGCAGGGAGAGAGCCCAACGCTTACCAAGTATTACCGTACTCATCCTTGGTACCAAATTCACTGTAGGAACCATCAGGGTGTTGATACTGCAACTGTATCTGGTACCCTGGGATGCAGGATAGGACATTAGTGCTCAGAATGGTATCTGCGATGAAATCACTGGGCAGGGAATGGGGTGGTGTCAACATTGTAAGTGGTTGAGTGCTCTGGAGGGAAGGGGAGTAGGCAACCATTGACAGGTGAACACAGAGGAAGGCAGAGGAGCAAGGTGGGTCTGTGGTACTTGCCATTGCGCAGGAATCCTGTTGCCCTCTCCTTGATCTCGGGGGTCAGCTGCCTTGTCTTCTCCAAGTACTGCAGCACATAGACAACTGGGGCAAACAGCACCATGTTCTGCTCACCACAGCTGTGGGGCATCTGCACCAGGTGGTCCAGGTTCTGTAGTGCTGTCCCCATGAGGTCACCTGGAACAGAGCACAGGCACCCTTACCACCTCCTGGGCAGGACGCTTGGGGATTCACCTCCTCCTACCTGTGTCCAGCTCCCAGCAGTGTGCCAGGCAAGACAGCCCCAGCACAGCAGTGGGAGGGCACCTCTATCCAGCAAACTTATCAGTTCCACTGTGCCCTCCATACAGGCTGTACACATTCCCATCCTGGCAGGGGAAGCCTGTAAACAGAACACCCTCACCCTTGCTGAGTGTTTTACTTATCTGGAACCAGGAAGTGCAGCCACGCACATGGGAAGAACAAGGCAGTGGAGCCTCAGAAACTTCAGAAACGGTATGGGAGTTCTGGGTTAGGGCTTTCCTAGGACTAAACTCAGAGAAATGGGATTTGGAAAGGTATCATCATTGCTGAATTCCTTACCGGTGACCGAGATGGAGGCTCTGGCTGAACCTTCAACTGCATTTGGAGGCAACATCAGAGACACAGACTCCTGTGCTGGATTCCCTGACACCGGCAGGGTAAGGTGTGCAAGGAGGATAAAAAGAAAGAGATTCTGATGAAAACAGCCTTCAAAATCCCCAGAAACTGTTCAAGACTGTTCTGGGCTAACATCCCATTTTCCTGTCACAGAGGTTGCAGATCCCTTCAAAAACCCTGTCCCATTCCATCCTCAGCTCCCTCCATCCACCTCATCATGACTGAGCTATCCTAACAGCCTTTCTTCTAAAGAGGTTGACAGGGTCTTGTCCTGGTAGTCACCTGCTTTTCTCTACATAAGTTACTCCATCTCATTTCAGACTTCAGTTGCAGGCATGTTTTCGCAATGGGCCTCATGCTCTCAAAATTTGCTAATGGCCCCATCATACGCCATAAAATTCAAGATTAGAGCAGCAATCCTAAGTCATGTCCTCCAGCTTCACCATGTTCTGTAGTCTAGTTTTATTACCACAGGTGAAAAAGGCCTCAAGCTGTCACATTAGTATCAGGGATGTTGATGCTAAAAGACTGGATCTCCCCACATCTTTACCCAGGGGAGGCTCTAGCTGGCACGACAATCACAATATGCTTCTGTAGCTTGGTCATGTTGACAGAGAAAATATTTCAACAAGTGGAAAGACCCAGGAGGTGGTTAGGCAGGAAGGGACAGATGAGCAGGGTGAAGGAAGAAAACAATCTCTCTACCTTTCTTGGGACACAGGATGGAGCTGTGAGCCTTTTCTACCAACACTCCCTCTGGCTGTTGAAGCACATAAAAGTAGCATTATAATGAGCACACAGGAAACAAACAGGATTACAAGTGGATTAGAAATAGATATGGACAAAATCCTGGTTCAGGCTGGAGAGTCAGCTGGAGTAACATCATTATCACATAAAAATGTAAACTATTGTCAATCATTTTCATTTCAGATAAGAAAACAACATGCATTTTCAGAAAGCATAATTTCTGAATGTCTGTGAAACTGATGCTGTAAGATTCATCAGAGAGCTCAGGAGTGAGGACATAAAAGAGTGTATGTATTTAAAGTTTTCCATGGTAGGAGGTGGAGGATACCCCTCTACATCCCACATCCACCAGCCCTCACAGTTAGGCCCAGCTCAGGCCGTGATACTCTAGTTACACATCTTGAATAGCAAGGGGTAACTCCTAAAATTAACCTGCACAAAATCTGGGAATGGCACAAAGCCCTCTTTTATGCCTGTGTAACAGAAGAGCTTGTCTGACCCGGACTAGGAGGAGTTTGGTGATCGTGTCTTTCTGTCCTTGGTTTGGAACAAATGGTATCTCTTTGTCACAGAGCTCTTCAGTAGCCACAGCCTCTGTGCTGAGGGTGATGTTCATAAGCCCTGAAAATAACACATATTTAGGTCAGTTAAACATCTTCTCAGGAAGCATTTCACATTAATACAATAGAAGTCACCTGCTGACAACAGAAAATTGGATCAGAGCTCTATATGATTCTGTACCTCCTAGCACAAATTTGACAGTAATCATGACTTCAACGATGAACACAAACGAGTACTCTCTCGTTAACAGGGTAAACAACTCCTCACCCCATGTCAGCTCTTACAAAACATCCCCACCTCGGTCTCACCCTTTCCCAATTCAACTACCCCACCTCCCTGTCCTTCTCACCCAGTTGCTCAGCTGTGACACTCCACTGAAAGGTCTTAGCTTCACTGGCACATAAGCAGCTGCTGTAGACACAGCCATCACATGGCTTCAGCTGGAAGTGTGCAAACTCCTCCAGGGTCACTTGGATCTGAAAGGGCAGCAGGAATGGCAGATGGTAACAAGATAAACATCACAGGATATAGATTTCAGCCGTCTCCTACCTACCCATACCCTGCTTTTCTTGCAGAGCCTATCAGGGCTCACCTACCTTCATGCATCGCTGCAGGTAGTTGAAGACAGTGGCCTTCAAGATGAAGGTCTCACCCTGAATCACAGAAGATGGCAGTGTGAACTCCACAAGAAAGGGCTTGAAAACAAGCAGACTGGAGGCTGGAGCAAGTCCAAAGCCATTACGTCCTGTGCAGAACATCTCTGCTTTCCATTCTGTGATGGTGTTAGGCACAGTGACAGTGACATTCTTGTTTCCACTGGGACTGAGAAGTAGACAGCAACAGATGCATTTAACTGAATCTTGCTGTACGCAGCACCAGGTGACCTGGTCTGCGCCATTCTCTCCAGTGCACCACATCCTCTAACCTCAATCTAACCCCTAACCTCTGCTGAACTTGTAGCCCTTGTAGGGTTACAAGTAGGTCCTTGTAGACGTAGGACCCCTGCTTCAGATGCTTAGGTTACATGCCTGCAAGATGCCATCAATCACACTCAGTGCTTTTCTCAGACAGTGCTTGCCCTTTGCACAGCTAAAAATGCTTTACAGATGTCAGCAGTTTTATTCTTCTTGGTCTGGGGCTGGAGAACCAGGCACCAGAAGAGCCACAAGACTGGCTCAACATCAGTAGAACTTATCAGGAGACAGATCCAGCCATTCACCTTCCTGTGAGACACTGACAGCTTAAAGTCCAACAAGAAGACAGGGCAGAGACTTGGCTTGTGCCCACATCACAACTTCTGAGAGCAGCAGACTGTGGCTGCTACAAAACAGCCCTAGCTAAAGCTAATGATGTTATTCGACTCCAATAATTGGAGACATTCACTTTTGCCAGGCACATACAGGAAGACAACACAACATAGAGACTTTTGGTTGCACAGATCAGGCTGGTGGACAAATCACACAGGAGATATCTGCTGCTAAGGAGTGAAGAGATGGTGAAGTAACTGGAAGGACAGTGGAGGTGGAAGAGGGCAGACATGGGGGCCTCTGGCCTGAGCAGACTCCAGTCACCAGACACCACACAAGAAATTCCTAAAGTCACAGATGAAAAATCTCCAAAAGCTCCCTCATCAGACCCTGTGTATTCACTGAGCCTTTCTCACATGACACAGTTCCCAGTCCTGTGAAGGACTTCTGTGGAAATCATTTTCCCCTGCATCCCAGGATACACCCTGTGAGGACAGTTTGTGAAATGCCGGCCCACAGCGCTACCACAAGTAGAGTGCAAGCAGTAAACCAAGCTGGTTTGCTGCACCGCACTTGCTTTCCTATCTTCCCGTGCCAGCCACCTCCCATGGATGGGCAATACTGTATGATCATCTAGTACTGGAAAATGCATTTGATGCAGACATCAGCTCTGAGGAGAAACAGCCTGACAGGTATGAGCCCCATGACATATGTCCTTAGATATCTTCCTCAGCAGCTTATGATCTAAACCCAGTTGTATCTGCTGCGATTCCCGGTCATGTTAAGCCACGCAGACTAGACCCACGCTGCTCGGTTTACTCACCCCACAGAATACAAATCCCATATCCAGGTTTTGGGGAAATGCTTGTGTACTTTCTCTTCAGATGAAGATACAGGTGAAAACATAGTGGGCTGATAGGCAGATGTTGTCAGATGTTCTGCTGGAAATAACAAAGACCCTGTCACCACAGGGTCCTCAGGCCCTGGTTTAGAGCAGAGGGGCTCCAGCCCAGCTCATGCTGCAGGTCATCAAGTGAGCTCTTGGGAAGCATGGCAGCGGAATAGAAGGTGCTATCCCAAATTTTAAATTCTTCTGCCTCATTTCAAACAATAGAGGTGCTGTAGGCCTTACTTGCATTTGTAGGCAGTAGGAAAGGCAACTATTCCCTCACCTCAGAGATAAGACTTGGGATCCAGACAACTCACTAACATTTCAGAGCCAGAAGCCATGAACCCCAAGCAGCTTTACAATAGCACAACAGGTTTAGAGCCAAGGAACACTCTTGTTCCTCCATTTGTAATTACAGCAAGTACTGCCTCTTAGCTCAAACCCAGGCTTGCTTTCACCTGAAAGACAGCATCCCATGTAAGAAGAAACAGTTGGCAAAGGCTTACTGTTATATGCTATATGGGGCTGGGCAAACATCAACAGGGGCCTGGAAGTAAACATTGCTGTTTCCTGCAGCATAGTTGTCGATGGAGCGGTTGGACACACTGTGGGTTTCCTGATATTGGTGTTGGACATAATTTTCAACCCCATTTCCTGTACAAAAAAAAAAAGAACTGATGCACCAGAAGCTTCTCCTCTCCTCTCTGCTCTCTACCCTGTGCCTTCTTGTCCCCTCATGCAGTGGGGACTTGGCTGTCCTCTGGCTTGGCAAAGTATTCTCATGCTTCATTTTAAGAGGAAATTATTCAGATCTTCAACAATGGGCAAACAAGGTCTCCTGAGCTAATTCATCTGGCCTGAGTCAGCCAAATCTATTCTTTTTCAAACACATTGTCATTTAGGTACTATGCCTTCTCAACCTGCAGAGTGCAATTGCTCATGCTATGGAGATTAAACAAACTATGTGTAATCAAATTAAAGTAACCAATCATCCTTGGCATCCTGAATCACACAACCAAAGCACCGTAACCCCACAAAAATATCTTCTTGGTCAACAATTTCAAGACACTTACTCAAATAACAAGGGAGTTACAAGGGCCTAAACTGGACCTGTTCCCTGTACTGTCTGTAGTGGCCTCCCTAGGATATTGGTAAAGTCAGGGGTCCACGCTTGCCTCAATTCATGAATTATCCCAACCCACCAAATCAACCATTTTTACCCTGAATGCTGTAAACACATCAGGCTCATCAGAATTTGGGAACCCACATGAATGATCTTCTTCAGACACTTGGCGAGGATACCTGGAGTTATAAACAGATGGGAACAGCCCATAGATCTGGGAAAGCAAGAAAAAGAAAAAAAAAAAAATCAGCACAAATAAAACCTGGCATTCCCTTCCTGTCTTACATCCAAGGCCTGTTTGAATTGCTTCTGGCTACCGTGCATGAATGCATGCCAGAAAGCCCAGGCTCATTGTCACTGTTCCCTGGCTCTCCTCTGATGGAGCCAACACGAGCTGCCATACACGAGACAGAACAACAGAACCTGATTTACCACCAGTGCACTGAGTGATGTTCAACCTCTTTCTTAACGCATGCCCCTTAACCCTTACCTGTGCCACACTGAGAGCGCTGGTGATCCCTCTGGGCAGTGCTTTGAGTTTCCTGGGAGACAGGCTCTGCACAGATGCAATGGCCTGTCTCCCTCCCTCCCTCTTCCTGTCAGTACAAGGGAAGGGAAGAAGTCAGAGCAGGCTCACTCACCAAGGAGCTGCTAAGCTCTTTTCCTGGCTTGAGCAAAAGGTCGCTCTGATCCACAGTCCAGACAGCACACGTGGACCCGGGGGATGCCAGCAGGTGGAGACCAACCTCTGAAGCAGGAAGAGTCTTGGGCGTTGAGAAGCCCAGCTCCACCTGAATAGGAAGAATTCAAGCAATAGGTGAGTGACATTTTTGCTGCAGGCCACCCTGTCATTTCCTGAACAGGGAAGGGACCCACATGAAGAGAGTTTCCAAGGACTTGCCTTGGATGGAAACCCGCGGAATCTCCCAAGGACCCCCAGAAGGTATTTAAAAAAATCACGTTGAGGCTCCAACAGGAGAGATGGCAGAGGGGGAGCCATCAGTGTGCACATTCCTGAGTCAGAACACAGCACTGTCTTAAGCCAGCAAACCAGGCAGCCATGATCACACACCTCACAGAGTTGCCCTTCTGCTCCTTTTGAAGCTCCAGATCAAAAATAAGCCTAGTCCTTGTTTCCAGGCTCTTTGTGGGGTTGGTCTCAGTTTCCTGTTCTTGCTTTAATCTGACTGCCTGTGGCAGACAAAAAGCTGTGGAGCAGGGGTAATGCCAGTCCTCAAAAGTTCATCTTTGGCGTGCCAGACACAGCCAAGAAAGCAGGTTCCCACGGATGTCACAATGACCAAAAACACTCAACCTTTTCCGGATGGCCAGTAAAATCCACTATTTCCATCAGCCACTTTCAGGTGTCTTCCCAACACGACATACTAACAAGTCGAAGTCTCTGCTGCAGCAGCAGAGCCGCCTTAGCTCTCTTGGGAATCACACTAATAACCTGTGCTGGGCTGTGATCCTACAGGGTTGCAGTTGCTATAAAAGCCTATGGAGACAGATACCAATTTTCTGCCTTTCCCAAACATTGCAGCAGCCCCAACAATGTATGGAGCAAGTATGTGCTGAGCGCACATACTTGCTCTATACATCATACCACACTTCACCATTCATATACTGCAGTTCACATGACAGCATCCCACACAGTATCAGCCATACATGGCTACACATATTATGTATTCCTCAGTCTCTTCTTTCGTTGCAGCAGATGCATACACTCTCCAACATTTAGTCATGGCCTCAGGCACAACTCCTACCTTATTTCTGAAGCACATGGAGACACTGAAGGTGGCAGAATCAGCGATGATTTTTCCATTAGGGAAGATAACATAAACAACAAGTCTTGGAGCTGGGGCATAGATCGAGCTGAAGTTAAGAGGGATGGAGAAGGAGCCTTTCATCACTAGATGGAGGAGAGAGGGAAGAAGAGAAAGTAGATTTGCTAGCGGAAATGGACTCTGATCAGCTTTTGCCATTCTGCATGTGCCTGCTTAATTCCTTTCCTCAAGTCTTGCAGGACCAAGGAGATTTCTGGAGACTACTGAAACCATCAGCACATCTCTGGATCTGGTATTCGAGACCAGCAAAAGACTCTTCCTGGTTCTGTTCATTGCCTCAAGGAGATGAAACGGCTCTTTGGAGTTCAAGCTTAGCTACACAAAGAGTGAGAGTTTCAGACATCTTTCAATCCCTCCCATCACCAAACATCTCCCATCCCATCCCCAACAAAGAGGTGACCTTTGTCCCAAAGCACCTATAATTTAGGTTTAAAAAAAAATTAAGAAAAAAGAGCTGAAGAAGTGACAACAGTGAGTCAACACCCATCAAAATTATAAGCTGTGGCATCCTAACTACTCAAAGATTATTTGTAGACACAATTGCAAATGAAAGTAGGAGATAGAGAGTAAGGCTATAGCTTCATGCCGCTTGGGGGGCAGCAAAAGAAGACTTCTTTGAAAATGAAGAAAGCGGAGGATGAGCCTATGGGCTGGGAAATGCTGAGTATTGTTCTCTCAGTACCAAGCAGGAGGATAAAGGAAACATAAAAGCTGGAAAGGCACGCTGCTCTGATGCAACAGAAAAGTGGTGAGACAGCTCTAAATTGCAGAGAGGCGTACGCCATATATCCAAATAAGATGGGAAGCCACAGACCACTTGCTTGCTATACGTGAAACAGAGGAATGCACTTACTTCTTGGCAGCCCAACCCAAACAGTCTTCTGACCTGCATGGACTATCCCTCTTTTCCCTGTGACCTAGGGAAGAATACAGAAAGGGACGGGAATGCCAGTCACATAGTCCTTGAGATCACTATGCAGATCAAAGTAACCCTGAAATTGGAGATTAAATGGGGGTGGGGGGAGGGATACGAGCTTTACTCATTCTCAGAGCTCAGGGGATCAAGAGACTTGGGGGAGGACAGGTAAGGCCAATACCTGCCCTGCACCTGTGCAGAGCCCAAAAGAAAGGTGCTGCCTTTCTTGCTGTTACTGTAGCCCCAGAATCAAAACCAGGATCCAGCCCCATGATGGCTGGATGAGCTACCTGTCCTGGGATGAACCAAATCTATCAAATACCAGGCTTCTGATATTTGATCTGCAGGAGATGCTGAACTTGTGCCTTGAGCCATCACCCAGTAGCACTTCCCCAGAAACTCACAAAATAGGAGAAAATGACACGCTTGGGCCCGTGTTCCAGGTCCTCCTGGTAAATTCTGAAGTCCACCTGGACAGCCTGCTTTTTACCACAGGGCATCATTTCCGGCACGCGGACAATAGAGAGAAAGCTCCTGCTGGTGCTGTAGAATGGACGTATGAAATGAGAGGCTCGCTGGTAACTCAAATCAACTGCCCCAGGCTCTTCATCCAAATCTTGATGCAGGACACTTGCCTGGTGAGACAAAAAAAAACACTGCAGTTAATTTCTCTAGTTAAACAAGTCAGCTGCAAATCACCCTAGCCGCTGCTTGGTAAGAATCTCAGATCGGGTCTGAGCAACACCATAGCACAGGCTTCTGTGTGGAGAGTTCACGAGGAAAGCAACTGGGATCCAGAGAGTAAGCTCTCAGAGGGAGCCAACATCCAGAATATGGTGAGGTGTTTCGGGTTTGAATTACTGTCCTTCAAGAAGGAAGAGGGGAGATGTCTGTAGGAAGTAAATAGCTCTGAGATGCATGAGTACCCCTGCCAACAAGACAGACCCTTCCTCACTTACCTCTAGAGAGGCCAAGGTGCTGTTCCAAGCAGTCGTGTTCAGGCTAAATGAAGCTGTCCCAGAGTCCCCAGTGATGTACTTCTGCTTAAATTGCTGCTCACCACAGCTTAGTACGAGGATGACTTCTTTGTGCTTCAGTGCCTTGCCTTGGTAGTCGATGACTTTAATCTGAGAACATTGTGGTGAGCAAGAGAAGTGCAGAAGGGTCTAATCAGCAGACAGAATCTCCCGCTTCTCCAAGTCAGGAGCAGCATTTCCAAAGACAGCAAGGTCACCCTTCCAATCACAAACAATATTATCAACACTGCTACTGGTGAACTCCTGTTATCACTTGCACTACCATGTTCGTTCACCCCCATGCTCTCTACTCCTTTACAGCAGGCCTCCTGGCTGCTGAAATTCCAAGTGCTTGAGTCTGCACCCCGCACATAGATCCCGATAGCTGCTGCTACTCAAGGTTTATTTGGCAAATGGCAGTCTTGGGTGTTATTCTCACTTTTGACAATTCAAGAGCTTTGTCTCTGGGAGTCATTCATGCCCTCCCAAGCCCATGGCTGAAGGTGAGGCGGAAGAGACACTAGGTAACAGTTGCTGCGAAGGCATTGCTCACGCTCTCCCCTCCAAAGGACTGTAACTGGGAATTACCTTCCCCTTGTACATCTCTCCAGTGTGGTAGTAAGAATTCACATCATCAAACAAAGCCATCCCGACAGTCTTGGAGATGAGTAATTTGTGGGAAGCATTGACCTGTATCTCTGAATGAAAGCAGCAAGACAGAAACATAAGGGAGGGAGCAAGGAAGCCAAGCACCCCTCAGCAATTTCCCCACAGAGTGACCCACTGATGCACATGTTCAGCTGCACACACATTTTATACCAGGGAGATGATTTGCCCAAGGCTCTGGGTATCTTCCGGCCCTTAGAGAGGTCCCTAACCTTCACCACCTGAGACCGCAGGCACTCCGAGTGAGTGTGTCATGCCATGAGGAATCGGTGGCTCTCTCTGTATCTGTGAGGTTAGATGGCAAGCTCAGAGCCCTTCCTAGCCTGAAAGTCTCCAGTGTTCTTGGTATGATTAGTGCATATCCACGTGCTTCTTCCCAGCCACCAGAGACGTTTCCAGAGTTACCTGTACCATCCTCCACTAGCAAGGCCTCTGCAACTATGCTGTCCTGATAGTACCGAAAGTCCTGACTGAAGGAAGACAGACTCACATTTGTGAAGAAGCAACCCATCTCATCTGTCTGAAAGTACAAAGAGAGGAAACAAGGTCTAAGCAAGGCACTTACGTTATAAATTACCCAAATGGGGCAGAAACAGCAGTTCAAAATCCCTGCTTGCAGGGAGCCTGCCTTTTGACATAGTAGTCCAGGATTTGGAGCAGGCACATGATGTACACCCAGTCACCAGGCACAGTTACTAAGAGGCAACACCAACAGAGGACTGGCCAAGCAGACAAAACCACCGCGCAACATCACTATTGTTTTGGCTAAAGCCTCCAGCAGCCTTGCCTTACCCTGGGGCTGAGCACAAATGTCTCTGAATATGGCTCAGCTCCTGATAGGCATCTCACCTGGTTGTTGAATTCCTGACAGAGATCAGGTTTTAAAGCATTGGGCAGGAACGAGGCTATCTTCTGACAAAGGCTCACATGAACCATCCCCTGGACACCTTTGCCATAGGTGTATCTGTTTGGGGAATCAGAGAAAGGAAGAGAGAGTCACACACAGTCACACACAGTGAGAGAACACAGGGCTTGCTTTGCATGGCCCCAGAGACCATATTCATGGATATTCACAGTATAGCACAAGAGTGTCAGCCACACAGCAGGCCCAGGAGTCCTGACCCAGTAAGCAGGGTCAGGCTAGGGCACTGCAGTGATGGGAGATCAAGGGCTCTGTGATATAATTAGTGCTAAACTAATCTATTCTGGAAAACCAGAATGTTGTGGGTGCTGACTCAGCATAGAGGTCTGCACTTTATATCAGCATCACCCGCAATAACCCCAGGATATGCTGACGGCATGCATCATCTTATGAGCAGAAGCATGGGTGATTAAGAAAGTGCTTTTCATTAAGAAAGCACCTTTACATGAAACTGTTAACCTCCAGTGTTGTCCTTGGACTGTACCTGGGGCAATTCGGTTTTGCCTCTTTCCTCCAGAGCATAACCTGGGAAAGCTTCCCTTATTTCCCACAAGTTTGCTCTGCAGGGAGATGAACACCAAACATCTGCCATGTTCTGCCCCACAAATGGCTGCTTGCCAAAGGGTAGGTTGTTGCCCCAGGTTTTGTGTGTAGAGACTTGTGATGTGCTTTTAGAAAAGGGTCATTACAGTACCAGAAGAAAAGCTATAGGAATTTTTTGTGTTGCACCAGAGTGCAAACAAGTGCCATGGAAGATTCTGGCCTCCCGTAACTGAAGGGTAATAGATTTCCCCTGAGCTCCTCATGGTTACCTAGCCATCTTATGCTCAACAGGCCAGAAGTTAACACAGGGCCATCCCTCCAAGCAGAATCCTCACCTGCCACATACCAGGAGTGGGAAGGTTTTATCTAGTGCATAAATCTGATTTGGCACCTCAAAGATCACTTCAAATTTTGGTAGCACTGGAAGGAAAAAACAGACAACCATAGGCACCACTGGCCAGGGATAGCCTTTCCAGAGAATCAACATGAAGACAGACTATAGTGGAATAAGGAAATGCCAGGAAACGAAGAAGAAAGGTGGTAAGAAGGGGAAAGGGAAGATTTCCGTTGTTTCTTTAACAGATTTGTCTGTAGTCCCTGGTTGATTGCGCCTTCCCAAACTAAAACTCAAACATGTCCATGTCCTTGCACTTCTGACAGCTATTGAAACTAAGACTAGACTTCCAACGCAGTTAATTAGGGGATGAAAAAGAAGTGGGATGGCACTGGATTTCATACTCTGCAGAGATCTGCAGGAATCAGCTGTGTCAAAGATCTGGGGCCACGCACAACATTCCTCCCACACACCGATGCAAGGCCCCAAATTGGTCTCTCTCCTGAGCCTCATCTCAGACTCTTTTCTATGACATGTTATTACTTTCCCCATTTGCTCCCAGAATGGTTATCATGGAATAAACACCCAGCTTCCTGATCAAGAGCGTGAGGTCCTCTCTGCAGCTCAGACATATCCCCCACATGCGCATACCATACTCCTCAACGGAGAAGCTGCCATATGCTTTTGCATTGGTTACGTTGATGACATATGTCCCCAGCAGAGGCGCATCACTTAGCTGGAAAGACAGATCTGCAATGCCGTCTTGGGGGACCACATTCAGCCACTGCTCTATCCGGTTGTTCTTAGGATCCTACACCCACAAGAGAGGAAGAAACAGTTGTTCCAGCACCTCACTGATACACACTCCATAGAGATCGAGCTTCAGGATTTCAGTGCTGCGGACTACCAGGTTCTATATCTAAGGAATTAAGTTTGGTATAGGCTAGTTAAGAAATTTTGAAGACAATGTAATGCTCACAGCACCTGAGTCTCCTTCTACATTTCTCTCAATTCTGATCTCAAGGAAAGATCCTTCACAGTTCTTATCTTTTTCATAAAGGTCTGCATTGATCTGTCTATAATCTTGCTACTCTAAAACAACTCAGATTTCTCCTGAAGTAACTGGGAGCATAACCTCAAGTGCACAAAACAGAAGCCATAGGAAGTATGTTAGTTTAAGAAATCTTTAAGTTCTACCATTCCACTCACAGGTCTGTAAAATCTATCAGGAACAGCATATGAATAGCCCAGTGAAATGGCTGCTACCAAGATTACTGTAACACTAGATTTCAGCATCACTCACCTGGAGAAACAGGGAAATCTGGGGGGAAAAAAGGCAAAAACATTAGAAGACAGAAACACATGCCAGCCACACACACAAGGTACTTCAGATCCAGAGCGTCCTCTTAAGGATGTGCAACTAACGACTTGGAAATTTAGAGCACTGACAAAAATATAAAGTAAAACAAACCTCAACAAAAAGGAGAAATAATGGGTAGGTCCATTATAGTAAGGTCTGGAGAAAAGGAAAGCAAAAGCCAATCGGGATGTCACCCAGCACTCGCTAATGACTTCCTCACAGGAAGTGGCTTCCTCCATCAGGAAAAGACTCATTACCAAAACAGACCTAGCTCTGGCTCAGCTGTAGTCTTAAGGGGGTTATAGAGGTACAGGATCACATAATTTGGAAGGAACCTCTGGAGGTCTTGAGTCCAACACCATGTCCTCTTAGAGCAGATTGATCATAGCCTTCTCCAGATGAGTTTTGAACATCTCCAAGGATGAAAATGCCTTCTCTGGGCACCTGTTTCAGTATCTGATCATTGTTGCAATGAAAAAGTTTTTCCCAATGTCTAATCAGAATTTTCCATGTTCTGACTTCTAGGAGCTAGACTGAGCACCCCTCCCCACCACACGCCCAGAAAAACCTGACTTGCAAACTCCCCACATGACACCATCACATCAGGAATCAGTATGTCCTATGCCTGTGCTTGCATAACCATTTTACCAAGACGAGCAAGAGACACGTAAACCTCTGCCATTTTCCTGAGTTACCAGCTTTTACTTGAGTTACTATTCTCCTCAGGCCTGGCCCAGGGACGAATGTAGAAAAGTTGCAGCTTTAGCAGATGAGCAGGGTAGAAAGGAAGCAAGATCCATGCATGGAACAGGGCAGCCTTTTCCACAGCCCTCGAGGGATGGCTTACCGAATCATTGAGTGCAATGAAGTCCTCATCCAGAGTCACAACACGAAATTTCACTGAAGGCAAGGAAATTGGGGAATATATTTATCAGATCTCAGTTCTCCCCTACAGACCCCTGCTCTATCTGTTTCTCCAGCTCCTGCCTCCATTCTATACATATTTGTGATAACATCTGACACAGACATTCCCACATGTAACATACCATGGACAATGACCTACTGCCTCCTGCAACTTCAGTCACCACAAGCTGCACATTACAGCCACCGAAAACATCTCATCAGCAAGAGACTTCCTCTCAAAGCCTTCTGCTAGGGCTGTTCGTGAATTGCAGTCAATCACAGCTTTTCCATATGGTGTTACCAGCAGAGAGCCTACAGGCCATGGTTGGTCCCATTTGCATCTCTCACCTGTCTGCCCTGGTTGATAGAAGGGCTTGTCTGTTTGGATGAAGGTGCCACTGCTGGCCTTGCGGATCAGGACTTTTTTCTTCTCCTCGATACTGATCCCTTTGCCCATGATGATCAGTTTGACAGTGGCAATCTCCTCTGTGCCATCAGCTGGAGGTGCAACCTATACAGACAGAGAGAGGAGTGCATGCAGAACCCAGGTAATCTTCTGGGGGCCCTGGAATTGAGAGTAAAGTGGAAGAACTAACCAGTTCACCTCCACCTGTCCCAGGACATCCCCTCCAATATTTGGATACAGATCACATCCAGATCTCACTCAGTCCTACATGACAGTAGGAGGCCCCGGTCATGGAATGGAATCTCTCCTTTTTCACACCGGCTAAGGAATTTTGCCTCTGGTGACAAGCAGGTGCCTGACACCTCTGGGTCTTCTGACTTAGTCAGGAAGATGGGCAGATGCCAGAAAGGTAAGATGGAAGAAAAGGAGAGAAGAAGAGGAAGAAAAGGAAGAAAGGAGATGGTAGCACAGACTCAAAGGAGAGAATCTGAGCTGTAGCAGACCCTCAAACGCTAGGCCTTCAGAACTACCCAGCATGTACAAGTAAGAAAGCCAGATTAGAAAAGACAACCAAACGGTCTTCCCAGCTCCAGGAGCCAAAGACCCCAGCAGCCTCAGCAAAGGATATACCATTTAGGTATGTCTGCCTTATCCTACCTTTTTGTTAAATTCTCACCAACAATGAATCATCTCTAAGATGCTGTTTAAAAATAACAAGCATATCCATTTCCATCCAACTGCTCTGCAGTAGCTCCTAAGAGCTGAGCTGCTGCCTGACTTTGGGTCCTACAGAAACTGTAGTATGTCATGCAAACCACCATTTCCCCAAGCTTTAGCTATGAAGCTGCACAAGTCCTTCAGAGAAGAGCTAAAGCTGCTTCATCTGGTCTGGGATGGAAGAGAAGGAAACAGGTGGGTTATTTTTATGTATCCAGAAGTGTGGTAGATTATAAGAAATATAAGTTCAATTTAAAAATTAGATTCAGAAGGGGAATTCAGTGTTGATCAACAGATACTGTGCTGGGCTACATATCCCTAGGCACCACCCACTCCTCTTCCTAGCAGTCTCACTCCAAGAAAAAGTAGACCCCGTGTGTGTCATCCCTGGTTAGGGAGTAACACAAGGGATTTACATCTCCTGAAGGAAAAATCAGTGATGACATTTCCCTAGTGTGGCTTACCCAGAACTTAGTGCACATGAAAGTCTTCTCCTTCTGGATGGTTTCTTCCACTAAGAGTTCACGTCCTGCAGAGCGTTCTAGGACCAAATTCACTTGAAGTTTTGTTTCATAACAGGTGATATGGAGGCAGACAGCTTGGGTGGATGGGTAGCGGAGATCTGCAGGGATCACCACCAGGTAATGCCTGTGGCAGAGGAAAGAAGACATCAGAGGTGGCATCGGGTTGAGCACTCAGAAATGCAAAAGTGCTTCCCTGCAGTGGCCCGCTACTGCAGAACTCCTCAACAATGTGCCATGGCTGCAGTCAATATTCAAAAGCAACAGCGAATCCAGCAAAGTGATTGCTTCACTAATAACTTGAGAAATAGATTCTGATCGATTATTTTAAGTACAGCCCTATAATCTATTTCAAACCCTTTACTCCAGTTATCTTCTGAACTCCCCAAAACCATCCCTTGCAGTCTTCAGAAGTGGCCTCATAACCTTGCAGTCTAGACACCAGTGATTTGATCTGGCATGGCAACTGGAGAAGCAAATATCCTTGAGCCTAAGGTCTGACTTGGAAGCCCACCAAAAAAAGGTAGCTTGTATTTTAACTCACAGGAGTTGATCTACTGCATGGTAGGCCACGTAAATGACTCAGCTACCCTCTGGGGTGGTCTGATACAGCAGGAAGTAGGAGAGCTGATGGCATGGAATGTGATCCATCTACCTAAACTGATGCCTTCATGAAAGAGACCTAAAAAGAAGTTCAGCATCACTCACAGTTGGTGAAAAGCAGCCACAATGTGGAAAAGAAAGCTCAGGGGGACAGCTATCCTCATCTTGGGGGCTCTTGCTGCCCAATCTCCAATGGCCCTCTTCCTCTGAAATCACTGAGGCTGTTTTTGGAGGGGTAATTTCTTTCTAGCACCGCCTAAATTAAGAGGTGGTATGCAGGGAGGAGCCAGCCTCTCCCCACCTCTTCCTCTCTACTAAGATTGTACGCATGCAGCAGTAGGGATGGGCCTATGGTGCCAAGTGCTCCTTAGCCAATAGCAGCTGCTTTGGCTGCCATCCACCAGTTCAGAACATCCCCTCCTGCTGCCATGGAGATATCTGACCAGATGAACTTTTCATGGAGGAAAAAAAAAAAAAAAAACCAACAGAGAGAACTTTGCTGATCAGTGACCCAGGCCAGGTCCTGATCACTTGTCACTTGCGTCTCTTTGTTTCAGCTGGAAATGGATTGCTGCTGTGCAGCCAGCAGCAAGAGCTCACCCCAGCACACAGCAGGCAGTGTCGTCATTTGGGACAGAGGCTCAGTATCCCCATCAGATTATGGGGACATGTAACTCCTTAGGCTGTTTGTCTTGAGAATGGGAGCAAATCCTGGCATGTGCACAAGGAAGCACTGTAGCAACGTTACAACCAGCCAGCAACCACTAATGAGCTAATTAATGACTTTGTCTTTTCCTTCCCTGTATACAATGAGGGAAATGGAAATATATGGAAATAATGGTCCACAGAAGCCTCCACCATCTCACTGCAAAACCCTTTGACAATGGCACCATTTGCAAGGAGGGGGTCTCAGGAACTGATTCCTGTTCCTCGTTGTTCATGTCTGTGTCTGAAAGGTCTACAGTACAGGGATACAGGCTTCTGGCTCTGTATTTGAACCTAAGGCTCAGGTTAAAACCCACAAATTAAACATGTGGGACATTTTCTAGCACAACCTGTACAGAAGGGTAGACAATTGTGCTGTTTAATCAGCCTGGCCTTCAGAAAAGCATGGTCATCATGTAAACTGCCTGTCACAAGCGTACATGGATTGCATTAAACTCACAAACTACATCTGAGACTTGTGTGAGACAGCATTAGCTAGCCCAGGCTGAAATGTACCTGTCCTAATAATACAAACCTCTATGGTTCTGTATCCAGAAATATTTCCCAGCACTCTTCAACAGTGCTGATGCAGCCTAAGCTTTCCACATCTGCGTCCCAACTTGCTGTTACTCAAGCAGGCAGTTGGGATCTTTCTGTCTGATAAAACCAGGTTCCAGGATGCCTAGAAATTTCCAGCTGACTTGGTATTCCTGTTCCCAAGGCTCTTTTTCCATCCTAGGGTTGGGAAGACTGATCTCCATTTTACCTCTATTACTGGGCCACATTAGAACAACCATTCATCATGGGAGCTATACACTATGTACAGGAGCTGTTAGTGCTAGCATTGCCTTTGTCTTAAGTGAGTATTTCACTGCTCAACTGATTGAGATAACTGGCCAGAGGCCACATATCCCAACTGATTTCAGAAATCAGCTTTGAGTTGGTCTAAATCAGTGCTAGGCTCCTAGGCAAGGAAAACTGGACACTTTTTATATTGATGGACACATGCTCCCCCTTCTTGTCTCTTTGTGAAGGAAGGTCTTGTTACTGAGAATGGCAGGCAAACTTATAAATGTATATCTAAAACCAGAGATTTTCCTACAGAAAGCACCAGCCAGATCTGTCATAAATCAATAAACTGTAGCCAGAGAGGTCCAGCTGCTGGCAGACTTCTGACAGGAGCTGCATCCACTGGGGCCAGCGCTGGGGAGAGCTCTCTGACCCTGTCCCACCGTGCTCCTCCTACTGTGTTTGCCCAGGTGTGTTCTCTGTTCCTTCCTTGACTTTGGCAGACCTGGCTCTTGGTCACAGGAACATAGGTTTGAAGGACCTGCATTGAAAGCAGTGACTGACAGGTGCACAGGTGTCATAGACCTGAACAAAGTCTGAAATAGAGAGAACACAGCAAGGATGTGCACAGTTTCTAGTTTTGCAGTTTCTTTCACTAAACGGACTCAGAGAAGGCCCTTGTGATAGAACTGCTGAGCCAGGAGACCCATGGGGAGGAAGGGATCTACTCCTCCTGAAAACATACCATTCAACTGGAGCAAAGGACATAATACATACAGACAATGCAAAACCAGATAGATACCTGTTCTCCACAGATAACTTGAATCAAAAATGAAATGGAAGAAGAGGAGACTTAGTAAAGGTCACACCGGTGATCATTGGAAGACATTTTCCATGGTTCAGAGGACTAGGAGCAATGGTACCTTGGAAATCACTCCAGTGTTTTAATATCTTTGAATAAAAGAAAAAGGCAATAGTATCAACATTCTCTGCGAGAGGAGTACTGGGGAAACATTGATTCCTGCAGAGCACTTTGACAGGAGACGGTGCAGAGAGGAGAAATCATCATTTTCTTTAAAGAATCGCATCTGTTAGAAAGCCCGTAGTGCAGAATAATTCATCGAAGGAACTGAATCATTCTTCATTCTCCTCTAGACACTTTCACGAGCTTGAAGCAGGCCTAGGGTCTCCTCCGTTGTTGCCTTCTTTCCTTTTCAACCACAAACTTCATGCTCCTAATTTCCAGCTCACCTCTTACGCACAAATACAAATACTCTATACCTACTGTGTAGCATCTTCAAAGACAACAGGATTTGATATTGTTGTGTTCTGATAGGGAAGTATACTTTTGCATTAAGGGTATCTCACAGTCCATACAGGGTTCATAAAAATCTGAGGCCATGGTTCTGCAACCTGACCAGCATACATAACATAATGGAATCCCTTGAAAGAATCTCTCCATAATGCCAAGATAGAGCACTGCACCCACTTTCTGCTGCCTTGACAGCAGAATTTGTCCACTGCACCAAAGCCAAGCAAGGAATTGAGAACACACCTGGACAAACACAGCAGAAGGCGCAGGAACTAACTGGGTCAGAAAATGTGAAGGCAACATAGTGTAAACTCTTCTATGCATCTCTCAATGATTGGCTCCTACACCACGATCATTCAAAGAACTGCAAATCTTCAGAAATCTTTGCCCAGAAATCTATTGTAAGCCTTTAGATAGTAGGCTTCAAATTTGTTAATTGGAATGAGCTTTGGAAAATTATGGAACTA
Source organism: Dromas ardeola (assembly GCA_013398915.1). NCBI lineage: Eukaryota > Metazoa > Chordata > Aves > Charadriiformes > Dromadidae > Dromas > Dromas ardeola. The sequence goes on along the minus strand of VYZM01003131.1, from coordinate 152,837 downwards.
TGCCTAAGGGAGTTTGGAAACCTTCACAAGAAGGCTCTCAAACCATGAGTGAGTCCCGGATCTGTGTCCAAAGAACAGGTGTGAACCTGAAGCTTCACATACCTTTCATGAAAGGGCACAAATACTTAGCACAGCTTACTTCTAACACTACAAAAATCCACACAACCCACTGAAAGAGCATATTATCGTCTGAACCTTCTTGACCCAATACCAAAGCTCTGGTTCTTGCTTGGTCTCTCCCACTCACCCCACTGAACTGAGAAAGTCTCACCAGCACTCCAGGCACAATGAATTCTCTGAATCACAACATCCTGACTTGTAAATTCAAATCTAGCCATCAAGTATATAGGCACTTATGGAAGTTGAAAATCTTTTACAAGTCAGTAAACTGGTTCATGCTTTAGAAACTACTAAAGACTTCCAGATCTGAATGCTGTGGCTTAGGGATCATCTCTAGTGTTAACAAAGAATCCAAACCCAAACCAGAACCTAGTGGTAGAGTTTGGGGTCCTATATAAAGCAAGTTCCACCAGAATAATTGTGGTGAAGCTTCAACTACTTCTAATACATTGGTGGACCCATTTGTCAGATGTTATGTGAGATTCTTAATTTTGGCAAAGCCACTTACTTTCTCAATTAACTTTGCACCCAAGGGGCTCCTTCTTGGTGACAGGACCAAACAAAACTCATTTTGTATGGAAATAGTTCTAGTAAACTGACCTGAGACATTGCAGTAGCTTGGAATAGCTGATCTTTGTGGAATACCTTGAACACTGCCAGATGTGGGCAGGAGGCTACGCTCAAAGTCAGGATATTTCCTAAAAATCTTGTGATTGTGCCTTTTCCATTTAACGTAAAACTGAGCATACAATTGGAGATGAACCACACAGCAAGTGATAGAGACCTGCCCACAATTACTGAACAAAGGCTCAGAAGTTTAAAATTAAAAGGCGTGTGGAAGAAGCATCATTTTAAAACAGATATTCAGTGTTAGAGACAATTCAAAATGCTGCTCGATCTGCACCAGCTGTTTTGATGACATACATACATATATGCAGGTACATAGGCATACCACCTTTCTGGAGGCTGCATGAAGAAACGGACAGGGAAGATTTCTTCTTTGTGAGGAAAGGTATCGGAGATTCTTCTTATTCCTCTGGCAGTCTCATCAGTCCCTTCTCTTGCTTCCCTCTTTTTCTTCTGCTATCTTATTTGGGTAGCCTTCCTTTGCCAAGCTGTAAAGGATAGGACACAGTAAGCAGCTGGCCAGTTCACAGATGAGCAGAGCCACAGTCCCAGGGCACTTGGAGGGAAATGACTTGCCACACAGGGTAGTTCCCTTCCTGGATACTGGTGTGCTCAGTCTGTATTTAACAAAGCTCTTTTCTCCCCTCTGAGCTTATTATTCTCCCACCCCACAGTTCTGCTGTGGTTCTATCTTGTATTACTGCACATAGAGAAAGTGAAAATACTTGCTCCCTCCAGCAGAGACACCAGCTATTGCATCCCGCACCCAGACCTAATAAGAGTTTCCTTCAAACTCTGCACAATTTGAAGGAAGGTGTGATAGTTATCAAGGGGCCTATCTGCCAAATACCAGGAAGACTTCAGGGACACTAAAGGTAATTAGTTAAAATGTCTATCTCTGTACCCACTCTGAGGACATGTTACACCACACAGTGTTATGGGGCTGAGCTAAGTGGAGTACTCACCTAGCTGTTTAAACAGCTGTAGGGCACCACTAGAGCAATTAAGCATATTTGTATTCCATAGGAAGCAATGAGATGATTTGCACTGTAACATACATTGTTCTGACTATACGTGCAGAAAGCTGGGCAATGTCTGGATCTCTTGCTGTGGTTCCACCAGCCAGGAATCCAGAGGGTAACACAGCAGTACCGCAGCCAAGCAGGGGATCTCCCCGTTCTTGTGCTTGCAGGCACTCTAACCAGCAGCTGCTTGGAGCCTATTGGTTCCAGACCACTTTTCTTCTCCTTATAGAAGAGTCAGAAGTAGAGAGATGTGAGAGAGATAACAAAGTCCTAAAGAGTTCATCATCAGCCTTATGCTGAGCTTCCCCTTGCTGTGAAGCCATGGCTCACAGAGTTCCCATCCACAGCATGGGTGCACCAGGGAAGGTTTAGATTGTATATTAGGAAAAATTTCTTCACTGACAAGGTGCTGGAACAGGCTGCCCAGGGAAGTGGCTGAGCCACCATCCCTAGGGGTATTTAAAAGACATGGCCCTTAGGGACATGGTTTAGCAGTGGACTTGGCAGTGTTAGGTTTACAGTTGGACTCTATGATCTTAAGGGTCTTTTCCAGCCTAAATGATTCTATGATTCTATAGGTCTTTCTTCTAAAGTGTTCCAGAGCTTACTTCTGAAGAGGAGCAGATACAGTCGCTTCTCATAACCTGCTTGTCACATGGAACAGCAGGTATTCCGAGAAATACCTATCAAGAGGTATCCCACATTGCTATTTATTATTCTCTCTCTTTGTATGTAAACATAAGCAAACACAGACCCTTGCCAAAATTTTTATGTGCCATGGAGAGAGACTAGTGAGCAAGGGCAGGCCTCCTGGCTGCAACACTGTGGCCATGGGGAAGAGCTGCCCCACTTTTGCACAGCAGCCATTGTCCTGCTGCTTCCCAGCCATCCACTTCACAGCCATTTGGATGATCTTGTCACCTATGAAGATATGCTGCCTGGCTCTCAAGAAGCATTTGGTTACAGAGGCTGTTAGCCTAGGAGAGAGAGTCTGAGACAGAACAGGTTACCAACAGAGCTGACTCTACGTAAGCAGTGACAGAGTTTAGGAAGACTTGCTCTTTACTGTACTGAGGAGGGAAGGGCATTTGTTTATCAGAAGTTGCCTTTCACATGAGCCTCTCAAAATCCAGTGGAGGATCCATTGCTGTGTTTGAACAGAAGCTTCCTCTGGTAGCCTGGTGGGAGAGAAGTAAGAGTGAATTTTTTTCCAGAAGCAACAACTACTTTCCCTCTGCCTGTACTCTTGTACTGTACTCTTCCCTTCCCTTGTACTCCTGGAGAGGAAACCACCTGATAATGGAACAAAATCACTCAGTACTCGGGATAAAGAAATGGTGTAACAGATCTGATGAACCTATCTGCAAGAATCCCACAGCTTTAATCTTTAGCTGTCAGCTGTCCTGTCTTCTCCAGGTACAGCAGTGCACAGATAATGGGGGCACACAACACCATGTTCTGCACTACAGACACCAGGCATCTGTCTGGGATGTAGAACCAGGCAGTCCAGGTTCTCCAGTGACGTCACCTGGGCATCAAAGATAAAGGACAAAAAGGCAAGGGCAAAGCTCCTATATTCTGGCAAATGGGATTTGCTTCCTTAACATCACTACTTACCCCATCTCTCTGCCTGCTTTCCACCACAAGTCCTCCCAACATTTGTCCAACTACATAAGTTATCCACTTTACCGCCTTCTGCAAGCCTCCACGTGGCTTCAGTTTCAGTGCATGTCATTCACCCCCTTCAGCATTCTCTCATCCATGCAAAATGCAGCCATGTCAGTAACGTCTTGTTTTAGTGACTCAAAAGAAAGAGTTGGTGTAGGAGGAAATTATTGTTCATCCCAGTCTTCACCAAATAATTTTTACTTGTTTGATTTCAAAACATGGATTTTAGTCACTTTTTTACTCAAAACAAAATGTATTGTCTCCATTTTGGGCACCTTCAAGTGAAGCGACACAGTTGAAAAGGAGGACTATTCTGGATATCTCTTTAAAAACAACTGAAATAATGGGTAGGTGACTATCTTCAACTGGCAGTTAACCTAATCCTGGAACACCACTAAAGTGTTCACTTAACCCTCACTTGCAAGTTATTCCACGTTGACCAAACCTACTTGTTCAGAAAGTAAAGAAAATTCATTTTTCAAATAATAAACATGCAAAACACACAAATACAATACACACACACGTGACTAGCAAGTTTATATAAATTATGTTCCTATTATGGAAAGACAACTCTTCCTCACATACTAAGGGTTTTCCAGCACCAGCACCTGCTCACAGTAGATTTTCACTTCCCAGGCACAAAATTCTGTCATGACTGAGGCCCTCCCTGCCTTTTTGGCTCACACCTACCTTCTGGGCAGAAAGGAAAGTAGTGGTGAGACTTCTTCACCAATACAGCTTACAGCTTGCGGAAAACACGCACTGAAACTCAACAAAACGCTCACACTGCAGACAAAACTTGACAGACTGCTACCCAACAATCACCCTACAGATTTCTCTCCATTCTTAACCTCTTTAAATACCAGCAACCCACCATGTACTGCAACCCTCCAAAATCCAAATGGGTCATCCTTTAATCAAGATCATCCATTTTTAAAAGGTAGAATTTTAGTGTCATCTAATCACAGTTCAGCAGACTTGTTGAATTCTTCAAAGTGGAAGCCAGAGTGTTTGCATCTTTTCCCTGAAAATATTTTTTAAAACTTCAAATAAAGAAAAGAGAGGCCAGATTCCATATCTCCCACTGAGGAGAGATTTTTAAGATCAGCAGTGATCTGTGCTGTACAGTGGCTACATGGCCAGCCTGTCAGTAAATGGGTACCAGTTAGTCAGACAGCAAACAAATAGTTCTCAACCAGCCAAAACACGCATTGCCTCTTGCCCTAGCCAGAAGTGCAGAAACACAGGAAAATGGGGTCAGGAAGTTGGGAATACATAAACAGGGAAGATTACAATGAAGGAGAAAGGTCTAGACAAATAGGATACAAATCCCTAACAAGTCAAGGTTTCTTAAATTTTGCTGCTTATTTAACATCTTGGCTTAAAAATAAGCCTTTTAAAAAGTCAGTTTAAGGTCATAACACACTAATGCTGAGTTCTGAATATCCTTTTAGAATACAGCCAAGTAATTAGAGGAAAAAAAATTCATAAAGCCCTACGTGTTTCCTACAATGTTTTAAATGTAGAGTACTGAGCAAGTATAAGTCACTAGTGAATGTCCAGAAAACAGTTTACAAAGGTGTTCAACCAGTTTTTGACAAGAGCACTCTGTTCATGTCTCCACAGAATATTTCTTTTTTTTCTGTTTATTCACCTGGTTCAATGTAATGACTAGCTTATTCAAACTGAAAGAGGCTTTGGGGACTGCAAAAGCACGGAAATTGCTTTTGCCCTCCACATCTGCAAATAGGAACTAGTTGTGAGGAGCTAAGCTCTATGATTTCTGAAACACTGAGGAACACAGTGACCAGAAGAAGGGGGAGAAAAAAAGAAAAATCAATCAATTAATTATTTTTTGAGAGATAAATCTTGCTTTGTTTAAATTGAATCCATGTAAATGTCAAGTATGTTTAGACAAGCTTACTTTCTGTGAATCCAAAACACCCAAGGTAGCTTTATTTAATGACAAATTTTAAGTGCTGAGGGATTTGTGCATTAATTGAATTCCAGCTTCCATGAAGCTATACTGGAATGAATTGAGAAACAAAACCTGATACTTATCTTGAAAAACTGATAAAAGTGAAGACTCATTAACGTGACAGGGCTGGTTAAACATGCACAGCCATAGCACACATTTCTGGATAGCAAAAATAGACTTAAAGGGCAATATAGACAATATTTGCTTTGAGTATACTGGTTACCAGCCCATGACATAGTTTAAATAAGGGTTTCTTATTTGTTCATTTAAATGTATTTAAGTAAATCATTTACAGCACTACAATTTGCATCAGTTGATCTCAGAAACATTGCCATTTTGACCCCAGCTCTTTTCCCAGCACCGGGACCTGCTGTCCATTCATCAGCTCAGCTCCTTCTACAACTCAAAGCAGTTTTTCTGTCTTTCCTCCCTACCCCTCTGCCTCACTGCCTGTCAGAGCAAGCCACTCAGGCTGCAGTTGCAGAGCTCATTCTCTGGCCTTGGGCGCATCGCGCCCCAGTCCACAGCACCACACAGCCATCTGGGAGCTGCCCTCAGCTGGAGGCTCGCTGGCAGATCTTGCTGTTGTGAAACCCCAATGTGACCTACAGCAGCAGGCTCCAACAGGGAGAAAGTGGCCTGGGAGCAAACAGGGACAAAAAGAGAAGACATTGGAAAGAGGAACCAGTCAGAGGACACAGATAGTGGCCTGGCTGTAGTTCTTCCACTGATTCACCAGAGCTCTCTGTGCAATGCAAGCCAAATAATGTCTTTCTTATTCTTTCCTCCCCTTCCTGCACCTCTCTTACTCCCCAAGTCTGCTTCAGAGTAAGCCTCACCTGATTACTGAAGTACAGGGAAAACCTGTTCTACTGCCAGCAACAAGGCCTCCACCAGGGAACATGGTGTAAGCCACCAGTGAGGGGCTGGGAGCAGAGTAGGAGGAGGAGGAGGAGAAAGGGGTGGAGAAAGAGACCTTCAGACCTAGGAAAAAAGAGGAGGAAGTGAGAGTGTAATCAACCAGATCTAACACTATTCCCTCCTAGAGACAGAGTCCTTCCCCAGCCCACCAAGACATGCCTTCTCAGTTACCCCCTTTTATTTTGAGGTGTCCTTGCATTCAACAGGGCGTAGCCGCCTTTACCTTGGGAGCAACTTTCCATACTTCCAACATCCTTCTTGAGGTCAACGAGTTTCTGACCATCCATAAGCTTGTCATTCCCATCACCTGGAAAAGAAGCATACCACAGGTTCAGTTGAAAACTCCCCTCTCTGAAAATCTTCCCCATCCTTTCATGCTCTACTAGTGCCAGGAAAGACGCAGTGAGATCAGACAGCAAGAATTGAAGCAGCAGAGAAAAGCACCTAGGGATATTTAAAAAAATAAGTTCAAAGGTCGCAGCTAGCTACTATACCTGGAAGAAAAGGACAACCAACAGTGGGAAGGGGTGGAGGGATGCTGCAAAACAGGAAAACAGTTGACTATATCTAATGATCACCTCTAAGGTTGTCTGGGCTAAGCACGGACCATGGGAGCTACAGTCAAGACCAGTTTTGCCATTACCCACAGCACCTTGGCTTCAGCCACCAGTGCCTCACTCCAACACACACAGGTCCTCCACCTGCTGTGACCACAGCGTGCACACAAAGAACAGGTTCACAGAGTCAATATCATAATCCACCCAGACCTCCTGCTCCTGGGCACAGGCCAGCACCCAGTACAGACCCCTGGCTTTGAAGTAACTCTTGGTGGTGCCGCACTATGGCTGCAGGCCTAAATAGCTGCTCTGGTAGTATGGACCGATTGTCCCCCATTCATACACAGGATCCTCATTTGCAAATTTCTCCTGAAAAGGAAATAAAGACAGACACAGAGCTATTCAGACAGAGCTCCATGATTTCAGGAGAAATGTGCATACCTTCATCCCTTTGCTAGTAGCACCAGCGTGGCTCAGGCATAACACAGCACCTCTGATGCTGTGGTTGCCTTTCAGTTTAAGTGGCAGCCCTCGCTGAGGTGTACATAGATCAGTTACTCCCAAAAGACCACAGGGCACTACAAGACTCCAGTACAATACAGATCCCAGAGCAGTTAGACCACACTACAGTTAGACTACCACACGCATATACAAATCTGAAATTAAGAGTGAGATTCATCTTGGCCACCTTTAAGCATATTCATCTGAGCTAATCCTTTAGGTTCCCTTTACAATTAGTGAGGAGAGGCACACACAGAACATTTCTAGGGTGAGATGACTCAGGTCTGAAGTTAACCCTCCAGATCCAGTCAGACACACAGCATCCAGTGGTGGCTTATCTTTCACCATTGGCTCTACAGGGAACAAAAAGTGACTACCCCAGATATAAGTGCATACATTATATGCTTCTAAAATAAGTTAGATCTTTCCTCCATAACATCTAATATTAATTGTATGTTACATGTAATACAATAATATGTTACAGCATGTACAGCAACAGATAAATATCTGCAGCACATCGGTATGAATTGTTTTCATGCTGACACCAACCGTCAGCTGCTTTGAACTAGGAAGAAATGGCTCCTGAGGGGATTAATGCCTAAATGTTGCTTATTTACTTACATATTCTTTTCAGTTTCTTCCACAGCTTGTGGTATTAGCTATTTTCGGAGGCAGCATACTGCCATTGTTACAGACCAGCAAGATCTGAAACGTCCTACACTCTGCATTTAGCTATGTAAGTTACTAGCATACCAATATGAAAATTCATCAGGCTGGGTTATGGGACACATAAAACAAAGATATCAGCAACTTCATGAGCACCCATAACTGGAAGTCTTCAAATAAGCCATTTCTTTGTAAACACTGGCAGCCTGAGAAACAGACTCTGGATTTACCCATAGATATGGCTGGAATCCAACAAGACTAGCTTGCTTTCTCAACTACACAGAGCCAGTTCATGATAAAACTCTAGCAGTCTGTGGATATGAACTGCAGAAAAAAGCCTAAGAAGACCATGCACAAGTTCAACAAAGAAAATCTTAGGATGAGCCTGAGAGGAGACAATTACCCTCAGAGCTGAGCAATGTGTTTTCCTAGCCACCCAGAAATGAGGACAAGGCTCCAAACAGCCAGAAAGCATCTCCAGTGCGATGAAGGAGACTTTTCAAGTCTAGTTCATTCTCTCATGTCCTTGTCCCTTCGTAGGACAAGAGACAATTCTGGGTGACCCTCCAGTAGATTACTACTTCAACATTAAAAAAAATCCTACTGTCCAGCAGACAGCTTGCCAGCCTGGATAGGTCAGCCCTTGCCCACTGCAAACACACAAAAAGTTCTACTTCATCCTTTAGTTTGGACAAGAAATAATGGAAAACAAAGGCATCTCATAGTTATTCACCTTCAGCTCCACTAGAAGAAAAAAACGAAACAAACAGATTTCTCATTAGCTCCTTGAAACCTTGTTTCGTAAAATCACTGGATGGCAAAAAGGCTCAGGACCGGTTATTGTAGCAATCGAACCCTCATAGTCATGAGGATTCAGCTCACCATTCACAAACCTCAAGAGGATTAAAAACATCCAGTTAAGTACCATTTTCCCAAAATTTGCTGCCACTGTTGTTTACATTCTATCAGCCTGCAGAATATATCAGACAAACACATCTGGAAGCTCAGCTCAAAATGCTTTCTTTCATTTTGCTGGCAGGGACTCCATGGATTTTTGTACAGATATCAAACTATTTTCTAGGGACTCACTTGATTTCATGGGGTGGTTCTTTGGGTCAAAAGGAAGGAGCTGAGCTGGAGTGCAGTAGTGTGAGGTCAGGGGCTGGCAGTCCTTCGAAGTCATCCAGCTCCAGGTTAGAATGGAGTCTGCGCTGGGTTATCTCCAGAGGTAAGTCTAAAGAAAGGATCTGAGGGTTTACCTGGGTTTGATTATGAATTCCTGCTGCTGCTCAGGAATGCTGGATTTGTAGATCCTAAAGGCAAGATCAAAAGCAGAGAGCTGCACCCCTATGTAAGCCCTATCTAAGTCTCCTGTTAACATTTCCTTGTACTATCCTCCCCGCATTTTCTCCTTTACCTTCCTCACATCATCATTCAAAGGGACGAACATGCTGTTCAGAGTGACAATTTGAGACTGTACTGCAATGGAAAAAAGCAAACAAAATGCTTGTAAGCATAACCTCCAGGCACAGAGTCAGCCCGCTCTCCCCCTACCCAGCCCGTCCTCCAAAACTGGAGGTGTCCTTTCAGGGCATTCCCAAAGGCATCGTGCTTTCGTTCTCAGAAGATCTGAGAGCATAACGGTCCTGAGGATACAGACTAAGAAGAAATACACAAAAAGAATATGAGAATATGAGCCTAAGAGAAACGCTGAAGAAGGAAAGGAGGTGCATATAGTTCCTAAGATATGAACTTATTAACAGTCTGAAGGAGATGAGAGACTGTATTTATTGCAGCTGAAGAACCCTTTACTTTACATTATCTTTCAAAGCATAGTAATGATTCAACAAATAGTAACAGTTTTGTCTTACAAAATGCACAATAGGCATAGGGCCTTGCAAAAAGATGTTACCCAAATATATATTTCAATAATTATTATTTTTCCACCTTCACAGGAAAGAGCATGGGTGTGTCACTTTACAATAATTAAAATTAAGCCGTGCCTTTGGTGTAGTTGGAGTTTTTGTTACTGGAAAAGATATTCTGAATAGAGCGGGCATTACTGAAGCACCAGTCAGTGTGAAAAAATACACAAACAAAAAAAGCCCTAAGTGGTCCCCTAAGATGCCCAGTGTCCCTTGGTGATATACCAACTACAAATAGAAAAGCAGAGTTTTCTGGATTTGATGAAACAAGGAAGATGTCTTTCAGGCAAAGATTATTTGAACAGCTTGGATACAACTAAGAAGTATAAAAGGATGGTCTCTGATAGATGACAGGCAGTTGCCAGGTGAGCTTCCACCATTTCTAAAACAGGCAAGAGTGCACCACAGCATTTGGAATTCAGGGCAATAAAGGTGGTGGGTTCAGTAAAAAGTTCTCAACCAGTCCTTGCTGAACCTCATGTCAAGATACCCAAGATGATGTTTCTTGGAGGCCACTTAAGGCTGGTGCTTATAAACCTAACGAGTCAGCATCAGGGTAACTGTTGAGTAGGTTGGTACAATTGTTTTAGCAACAAGCCTGAAGTAACAGCAGAGGTATGAACTGTAAATCAAATGTGATTTTTTTACTAAAATCCGGGGCCAAGGTAATTCTGCTCATTACAATGCTGATGACAAGGCTTTACACAGGACTGCAAGCAGGCTTCTGATACTGCTTGTAATTGCAGATTACTGCAGAACTGCAGCTTTTTCAAAAGGCACATGCACATTTGTGAACAGTCTCTTTCATATAGGAACTCAGTTAGCACTAAAGCATCTCTACACTCACCTGCAGGGAGCCTGGGACAAGGCTCCACTGGTGGCCAGTTTGGCCAAGGAACGCACCGCTGCTCTGCAACATTTCAAGAACCTCCCCGTGGAGCAAAGCCCCAGTCGTAACACCCTGATACAGAAAGCTGGTGGTTGCCTTCATTGCTGAAGTAGCTCCAGCCACCATGAAAGTGAAGCACTGGAACAGTCTTCTAACGGTCACCGAGCAGCATGCAGTTCTTGCCCTCAGACTCCACTGTGTGGGTAAGCAGTGGGGCTCCTCCACAGTGGCAGAAAGCCCACATGGACCTCCTCTGTAGTTTAGTCACGCTGGCAGCACCACCCCACAGGTCCCGGCAAGATAAGTGAAAACTGGGACAGAGCGGTTTAACAGCATTAATGCTTTGAAAAGAAAAGCATCTGTGTTTAAAAAAGAAGGAAATTCCTAAGTCAATCGAGTTCTTCACTAAGTGGTGGCCTGGCACCAACATGACTGCAACAGTCTGTCAGGGCCTAGAGGACACCCACAGCTCTGTCCCTACCCCGTCCCCCCAGGGCTTTCCCCACCTGCCCACAGCTCAGGACCCCATCTCAGCGCCCCCAGGTCCATCAGCCCCTGCCCCAGTCATGCTGCAGCAAGGCCGGTCTCCGGCTCCCACAGCCCTGTCCAGGCCCTGTTGACATCATCCCACAGGCTGGCTTCCCACACAAACCTTGGACCTGCCTCATTATTTCTCAGTGCCAAAGGGACTCAGCAAGGTTTGCGAACTCCAGCATTAGGATCTAGGAATACAGAGAAAGTGGCCCAGGAAACTGCATAGACTGAGGCAACAGGTGCTTGGGGACCTGCCCTACAGAGGTACGCCCAGCACACAGTAGGAGGAACAAGCACTAAGTGCCCCATCTCTCAAAGGGAAAGGGTCCTCCTTTTAACTCAGAATTTCAATCAGAAGAGGCCCTTACCTGCTCTCTGTGACATTGGGGTTGTTTCTCTGTCATCCAGTAACAATGCTGCAGAAACAAAGTCTCCATAGAGGTACCACAGCTGGGTCATCTTTCTGCCTTCCTTCATCCTTCACCAACCACTGTGCCTCCAAACCGTGAGGGCTGGAAAGAGACAGAGGCAATGGGGAGTCAGGCGAGAGGAAAACAAGCATCCCCAACGGGCATCTGCCTACATGTCCTATGGTCCTTGGCCTTCTGTGACCCTTGAAGGCTATTCCTTGAAGGGAAAAAACACTGGCAAGTGGAGTGAGAGGAGGAGACTTTCACTCTCTCTCTCCTCTATTTCTACCTTCGTTTTTCTACGTATTTCTACGTTTGTTTTAACGAACAGGAAAGAAAGGGTGAAATTGAGGGGGAAAATTGTGCTTACGCAACTAGTTTCATCAAAAGGTTCTCAGCGCAACACTGCTACTGGCTTTTCAAAACTCCTGCTACGCCCCTTCCAAAAGTCATACTAAATCACAAAAACGTCCAGCCTCTCCCCGCCTTAATCCCTTTGGCTCCACTATCCATGGGAAAAAACCCATAATTCGTCTTTCTGATTCCCTTATCACATTATAACCGCCTCCCTATACCCACCGGGCAGCTGGATAGGACCCCCAGTCCTCCTCATGGACAAGGCATAATCACTCAAACCAAGCTGGTAGCCTCCTTCCCCATCTCTCTCACATGGTATTCCTTTGCTACTTTTTTGTAGCCTTTGCTACTTTTTTGTCATCAGACCCTTCATCCAACATCCATCCAAAGCTGTAAAGTAGTTAAGGCAGGAAAAATTCCTGAATCTTACCGTGTAGGTGTTCACAGCAGACCAAGCTGTCTAAAACTCACCAGCCCGAACTCTGTAAAACAGCTTCTGTGCTGTCACTGCTATTCCCAGTGAGCCTGCTGTAGCAGAGAATCACAGCTATCAGGTTTGCTAGCTCATTTACGCAAGACTTAACAGAGAGCTCAAAGGTACTGCATATGCCTCACCTAGGAAATACACGGTTACAAGACACACACAGCACAATGTCCTGGGATTCTTCCCAGATACCTTGATTTGAGGGAAATCAGACTGCCATACGGAAATCAATTTGATCTGAACTTACAGCTGCAACTTTTCAAGCATGTCAGTTTGGTCCTGGTGACATTTGCATTTTTGTTAGTAACTGGTATGTCCTGCAGGGTACATGCGAGACAGATGATTGAAATCTTTCCGGATGCTAATCACTTCAACACAGACAGCAAGATAACAGAGGAGGAAAAGAGTAAGCAGTATGTAGCTCAGCAGCTGCATGAACAACTCCTTTAGCCAGAGGAAAGCAGTTACTGGAATGAGGCAATTCAAAGGGGAGACTGCAAAACAATTTGCAGTGAGTTGAGAGAGAACAATGGAAACAATTCTCCACTGCTCTGAGTGACAGATCTTTTTCTGAAGATTATCTACAGATTTAAGTTTTGGAGGATCTACTGCTTGCTGAGATTAAAAGTCAAATGCTGTTTGATTGATGCATGCAGGTTAATTCCCATTCATCTGCATGTTGGTAGGTGTTACAGTAGCCTGGAAGCTCCAGGATTCCAACTAATGTTGCTTGTGCCCCTTGCTCTGCAAGCTGAATGTACTCTTACGTCTAGATGTATTATTTCCTTTGATTTTTTGCTTTGTTTTGTTTTTTTTTTTAAAGTTTTCTTGCATGTTTCCATAGCAAATGTAACTGTATACTGCCAGTTTTGCAGCTTTCCAGTCACAAACATTTGGAAATCGAGATGTTAGAGTTAATAACCAGGGAGGTCCTCTTTCAACACACTTTACCCACAGCTAATGAACCGAGGAACATAATTTTCAGAAATAAATGCTATTTCTATGTTTTGATCAGCCCATACCAGCATTTTCTGCTTTTTCCTGCCCTTAGGTATATGGAGGGTGATTTCTGGGAAGTATCCCAAGCACCATGGGAAGAGTTCAAGATAGCTCTGAGCCCCACTGCAAGGCTGACAGATGCTCTGAAGTCTCCACCGGCTGTTGTATGGGCACAATCGCTTGTGAACGCCCTCATTCTGAAAGAATTATTTCTTTTCCCTGGGTGTTTGAAAACACATGCTGCCCTGCCATCCTCTGTTTGTCCTTTTTCTTGTAGACAAGCCTACATGGTAAAATATTTCAGCTTACTGATTGATGACATAACATGCTGTCCAGTCTGCAAATCTCATCGCAGGTGAAGAAGTAAGAGCTGCCTACCTGCAATTCACAGGCAACACCTGCTGCTGAAGAGCTCTATAGTACAACAGGTCAGCTCTGCCAACCTTACTCCTCTGGGCAATAAATGGCCATTTTCTTGTACGGGCTGCCAAAACCGTGGAAAAAGTGGTTGCCCTGCTATGTTGTGTCCACATTAGCTACTGATCTCTGGGAGTGCACAGAGCCACCGCAGACATAAAATGGACTCCATGCAGCGCCCTGACTTCTGGCCCTGGTACACGCTCTGGCCCCCTGACTTCTGGCCCTGTGCTGTGTCAAGAGTTTCAAAGATGTTTCACCATCACCCCAAAGTGTTAAAAAACCTCCCACGCTATCTGCCAGGCCTCAAAATTCCTGAGATATGCTAAAATGTAGACTTAAAAATAATAAATGCTCAGCTCCCTTTCACAGTATGTAAAGTTCATGTATTTCAGATTTTTCTCTAAAGCCGCAAGGGCCAGAAATGTATTTCTTTTCCAATAAAATCTGAGATTCTCAGGCGAAAACCAGATGACAGTCCATATCGTGAAATTCATGAAGCTGGAGGACTCAGCAGTGGCAAAGTGACAGGCTCCAGTCAGATGAGAGCAAGAGGTGAGTGGCCAGCCAGAGTTAAGTAGGTGCAGTTCATAATGTACACAATACTGCTGCTTTTAGCACATTTCTAAAGGACAGCAGCAATTCTTGTGAGGGCCCAGCATCTAGATTCGCATGTTTCACACCCTCCTTCTTCCATAGGATGCCCAGAAGTTTCTCCTTCCTCTCCTCTTTGATCTAGAAATCCAAGGATTCCCCTGTTGAGAGGATGTTTAGCTTTGCTATAGATAAAAGTTTAGCTAAAACCATAGTTCCATCAATATTAGTATCAGCATGGGGCACTGCCAATTCACTTGTAATTATGCATGTGATCCAGATAAAGTGGGAGTTGCAATTCTATTGAACAAACCTAGGTGTTTCCCTTACCTGTGGGACTGCAGATGATGCCTGATCAGGCATGAACGCTGCTAGAAAAGTTTCCTCTATCAAAAAGTGAAGAAAAAGACCTTGAACCTGCAGGACAAGTTTGCATGTGTTCCACTCTGTGCTGAATGGTCACAAAGTTTATAATCTAATTATTCAGTACATAGGATTTACTGTCACGTGAAATCAATCTGGTACCCAAGTGGAGCTTGGAAACTCCATTTTTAAACCAGCATCCCAAAATGGAAGAATCCCTTTTCCATGCTCAACACAAGTGAATTTCAGGCTCTCCCTGCTGGCCCTTAGAGGTCTGTGCATTCTGGTGTGGGGATTACTAAAGGTCACTAAAACACAGGCCTGTTGTTAGCACACACGTAGTTTTGCAATATAAAATTTGCATTCTTACTGAAAATGTCCAGGAAGACAAAGCTTATTTAAAAAAAAAAGAAGCTTGCAAACAGCTATATAAGACCTTCTCTTCACTCATCAACTACTCCCACCTGATCACAGAATCATAGAATCGGTTTGGTTGGAAGAGACCTTTAAGATCATCAAGTCCAACCATTAACTTAACACTGCCAAGTTACCACTAAACCATGTCCCTCAGCACTACATCTACATGTCTTTTAAATACCTCTGGGGATGGTGACTCTACTACTTACCTGGGCAGCCTGTTCCAATGCTTTTAATTGAAGACTTTGCCTGAAACTAACTATTGATAATTTTACAGTTTAATTTTTGTTAGGATTAAGGAATTACAAAGGCATACTCAGATATTGCAGACAATAGATTTGGAAGACAGACAAATTTGAAAGCAAAGCACTTCTCTGCCTCAAAGCAAAATGAGATCAGCTGCAGAAAAATAATGGGTTGGGACACTGAATCAATTAGCAAGAACAAAAGATGTTTTGAAGTCAGGGAACCACCTCAGATAATAAAAAGGGAGCACTTTACTACAGAATTCTTTACTGGGCTTTTATAATCTTCTTTCTCCTTGTCTACAGCCTAAGCAAAATACCTAGCACTCAGTATCTCTGCCCAGAGCTAGCTCCACTCAAATTCTCAAGTGTGGATAACCAGGAACCACTGGGCAGTTTGCTCCCTAAGAAACATCTGCTTTCTGGAGTGAAGGAATGTGACCAATTAAGTTGTGCCCTACAGGCAAACTGAGCGGTTATTGTTGCAGAAGGGATTACCTAGTGAGATCCAATAATCATGGCTGCAATCTCTGCTTCTGAGCAAACTTGGGGTTCAGTCTGCATGTGGAATAACCGTAGGGTGTGTTTGCACACATGCAGACCATGCAAAACATGTTCCTGGGATAAGATACTGCAGGCCAGAACTGACTTGCAAATCCAGGTAACTACAAGCAAATCTGTAGTACATCTTATTAATGCTAGTTATCTTCACTATAACAAGCCGTTTTCAGTTGCAGTTATCAATCCTGGGTGACATTTTCCAGGGCACGCACCTTCCTCGCACCAAATTTTTTGGAAGCTTCTGCCAAAAGGTGCATGCTTTCCCAAGGATGAAGATAGGGAACTGTATGTTGAATTTTAACTTAAAAATTTTCCGATGATTCTTCCTTATAACTCATTCACATAGGAACTGCAGCTTAGAAACAAGCACAGGCTCAATCAGAACGTGTTAAAGCTTAACAGCTTGCTGAAGCCTCTCTGTTAGCGCTGACTAACCCACTACATATACCATCGCCATACAGCAACTTAACAAATTCCCTTCTAGTGCTCCAAAAGTGAGGACAGACATAGCTTCAACAGCAAGAAGCAAATGCTCGTGCTGAGCAAGGTGTTGGCCTTGCCTGCTCTGAATGCTCACTTACCTCTCTGCATTACCATGAAGATAGTACATGAAAGACAAATGTCAGACTCAACCTCAGAAGCACCAAAAAGACCACCCTGAGAAACACAATGGGGATTACTGGAGGACAGGCTGAAAGCAGGGATTGTGAACAGCCAGACTAGGCCACAGAAGGAGGTAAGAACCATAAACTGTGGGACTGAAATTAAAGGGAAAGCAGGGGAAATCACTGGGAAGTTTAGATATGTCCAGAAGCCTCTGGGCTTCTTGAGGGAGAACTATTCAAAGGTGGGGAACAAGGTAGAGTACGGGAGCGCGCTCAGCCTAGAAACCAGTGGGAACAACAAAATGATCACTCTAAGAGTAACTGCCTGAATGTTCAGCTACTGCTTTTTGAGCATCTGCAGATGCACAAGAGTCCCACACGCAGTAGCTTGGAAAGATTGCTGCAGCCTTGATGCAGAAAGAGTTCTGCATCAAGGGTAACATATGTAACCAATACACTCTTGTGTTACACTCCCAAGCGATAAGGAGTAGAGTAACCCCTTCTGTCTTCAATTCTTATTTCTCTAGAATCCTAATGCTAAAATAACAGCCTGAGGAGAAGGAGAATGGGTCATGGGATTTTCACTTGCTGAAAAACAGGAAGAGAACAATGTGTCTTGGAAGTCAACAACAACCTTTTTTTTTTGTAGATCCCACTTACGGTGATGAGCTAACAAAAATCTTGTCAGTGGATTGAGTTGGGAGTTCATCTGAATACCACCCTCCCTACAACTAGTCAGTAAATGTGTGCAGCAGCTCTTTAAACCACTTTGGGGGCCGTGCTGTGGAAGATTCAGCTTGTTTACAGCATGGGCTTTTCCAACTGGATGTGCAATCCATTTTGTTAGCCTCTGATCCAAATTTTCTGTGCTGTCAGAAGAAGGTATAAACAAGGAACCTGCTAAGGGACCTTATTCTGTTTGAGTCTCTGTGCTTAGAATATGTATTTACATTGATGGGACAGTTTTGCTTCACTTCAAGATGATTAGAAAAACAAAAAACAAAACACCTTAAAAGCAGAGACATTCCTAAGTCTTGAACACTGTGAAAGTCTAGCACCATTTTTTTTAGATAAATGTGTGATGATGTTTCATGTCTCTGAATGGAGTACTTTGGAAAGACTGACGTATAGCTTGTCTTTGTAAACTGAAATAATAGCCACTATAAAGTCGCCTTCATTGATAAATAATAGACTGCAGAAGAAAATAGTGGTTCAAACAATGGTTTTATCAAGTGTTGAAAGACCTGAAGTCCTATAGTAATGACATCTTCCTGGCTAGACAATAAAGGTTTGGTCTGAGAAACTGAATTCATATTGTACTGAAAAGTGGCAGGCAGATATTGCTGTCAAATGTACCTCTCTCTACTGTAAAATAGGTTCTAACAGTGACAAAGACTTCAGAGTAACTGAAAGTGAAGATTGTCTAAGACGCTTTCTTTTCAGCTTTGAAAAATATTTCCACTTAAGAGCGTAAGTTCTGGCCCAGAAAAGCTTTGCAGTAGCATTCTCTAGGTATCTGTAAAACAATCTATTCCTATAGATGTCGTTCAGATATGCTTCACACCATGAGCTGAGTAATATCATCTTGATGGTACAGTAATTCTAAATTCTGCAACATACCATCATTTGGGATAGCAGTACTGACTTCTGGCGATTATGTGGACAGAGAATACAAAAATCAGAGCTACCAGGGTTAAGCAGAAACTAATACCATTATCTGAGCACTGTCTTGCCTAATCTTTCCCTGAACTCCATGAATTCCGAGAGACAGTGTGTACCAGCTAAGGAAAACTCTGTCAATATTGCTGTCAATATTGAGCTACTCTGTTCCTGAGAACAAAGGAAGATAATCTGCATTGTCTTTGGTCACAAGGAGATCCACCTCAGGGACAGATATCTATGGAATAATTGGGGTACTATAGGTAGCTTTGGGATTCACTGTGAAAACCACCTTAAATTCATAGGATCATAGAATGTGTTGGGTTGGAAGGGACCTTTAAAGGTCATCTAGTCCAACCCCCCTGCAGTAAGCAGGGACATCTTCAACTAGATCAGGTTGCTCAGAGCCTCATCAAGCCTGGCCTTGAATGTCCCCAGGGATGGGGCCTCCACCACCTCTCTGGGCAACCTGTTCCAGTGTCTGACCACCCTCATTGTAAAGAACGTCTTCCTAATGTCTAATCTAAACCTACCCTGCTCTAGTTTAAAACCATTGCCCCTCGTCCTATCGCTACATGCCCTTGCAAACAGCCCCTCCCCAGCTTTCTTATAGGCCCCCTTCAGGTACCGGAAGGCCGCTATAAGGTCTCCCCGGAGCCTCCTCTTCTCCAGGCTGAACAACCCCAGCTCTCTCAGCCTGTCTTCATACGAGAGGTGCTCCAGCCCTTTGATCATCTTCGTGGCCCTCCTCTGGACCTGCTCCAACAGCTCCATGTCCTTCTTGTGCTGAGGGCTCCAGAGCTGGACACAATACTCCAGGTGGGGTCTCACGAGAGCAGAGTAGAGGGGGAGAATCACCTCTCTGGATCTGCTGGCCACGGTTCTTTTGATGCAGCCCAGGATGCGATTGGCCTTCTGGGCTGCGAGCGCATGTTGTTGGCTCATGTCCAGCTTTTCATCCATGAGTACCCCCAAGTCCTTTTCCCCAGGGCTGCTATCAAATTAATCTCAGGCTGTACTATTGCTGAATGTAATAGAAACAACCTTTTCAACAGGGGGGATGGTCTTAGATAACCTTACACTGATGATCAAAATACACCTGCAGAGATCATTTGTGGGAAACACAGGCTCTCTTGCTCAGATGTCTACCAACTGCTTGCCCTCCCTGCAGAGATGCCTAGCCAGTGAATTTACTTGATTTACTGATGTTTAGTTCTCAAGACATGTTAGCTTCCTAACACAAATGGTTTCATTCCCCTTGCTTGCTTAACGCTGTCAGATAGTCCAGGCTCTGGCACAAAACGTTTCTTTTCCAAATCGAATGAAAGATTCACACAACAGCCATAACAGCTTTCAGTCCTCAAACACCTATGTGAAGCCTGAAATTTGTTTTTGATCATACTCCATGTATCAGGAAATTATGTGACTGGAGGATTAGTAGGCTCTAGTGCTCTTTGTAGGTAAACATTGTTCTCTTCTTTCCACTACAGAAAGGGTAAGAAAGATTTCCAGACTCGTATCAGCAGACTGGTGCTGTTAATATTCTGACTTCACTGACATCTAAAACTGCCTAAGTATGACCAACCAAACTGTCACAAATATTCAAGCTGATAGATATCCCAAAGGACTGCTGTTTTCATTTCTGATGAACTTGGATCAGCTTGTAAGTCCTATCATCTGAAATCTTTCGGATGGCTGAGAGAGGAAGGGTCCTTATGATTCTGAAATCCAAAACCCCAAGGTCTTGAAGGGTCTGGCTCTACAGTCTCTTCTCCCTAGAGAGCAAGTGACAAGAAAACTCATATAGAGATTGCTCATTCAGGCACCTGGTTCATCCAAGGAGTATGTACCATTTCTGATACCACCTCTTTGTTCATTCAGAGTACCTTCTATGGCTGTTTTTGCCATTATCTCAACTAGCAATAGATGGCTCAGAGAACACCCTCTGATGGAAAAGGCAAAAGGAATCTCCCATGAGCTATTAACCCAAAGAGCTGATCTCCATGGACATAATTAGCAAGTGTGCAGCAACAAATACAAGATTTATTACACCAAAGAGAGTTTGATTCTCTAACCTATTAAGGAGTACTTTCTAAGAGGACTTTAGAAAAATTCAGGCCTTCACCACTCACAGCAAGAAAATTTCCTTATCCTAGCATACAGAGTCAGAACTCCTCTTACTTCCTCCTTCTTTGGCTCCAAGTCTTACATTTCTTCTCTCTATGCAGTTGTAGATTCAACAGAAAGACCTTCGCAAGTCTTCACCACCCCACTTGGCTACACCTTGATGGCATAGGCACTGTAAAAGTAAGAAACAGAGATAAAAGTTCTCAGCACCTTGAAAGGGAGTAACAATATTTCTTCTTTCTCCACCACCAGGCAATTTGGGAATGAGAGGCCATGCCTGCCACACTCGGTGCTGAGTTTAGTGTTGCTGGGCCACATGAGGGTCACCAGTCTGTCGATCTTATGCTCTAGTCCTATTAAGACAGATACCAAGACGATCAACGCAGCATGTTCTGTTCATAACAAAACTTTAGGTTCCAAGCATTGGCTTTTAATCTCTTAACTTCACCCTCAGACATTAGGTATGACTTTTGCAGTGCCTCTGCTAGATCTAGACCCTGCGATTTCATCTAAGTCATACACACACATTGAATACATCTTCTAGCATGGAAGCTGTAAGGGCTTAGACCTGGACTGTACTTGAAACTGCTACAGTATTCCAAAAAGATTTGAAAGAGCTTTGTACAGAATTTCCTCTTCCGAGTACAGTACAATCATGTGAACAAAAGCAACGGCTTTTAAATTTGCCTATGCAAAACAGCTCTAACAAATATTGCTCCTATAGGCATGAACATCTAAATAATAAAAACAAGGTAGGGAAAAGTACAGTTTAAAACTCTCTATGAGCAACTTGAAAATGTGGCCTATCCAGACTATATAATCTAACAAATTTATATGGGGGCATCATGGTTATTAAATATTGCTACTTCTAAGAAAGATCTGAAGTACGGTTTTAGCTTCTACTCATGTAAACATACATACATGTGCATAAACTCCATTTGAGTTTCAGGAAATCGGTACTATTACTCACTTGCAAATCTATACACCTCAGTTTCTAAACAACCGAAGGACTTAGTTTCAATCTTTTTTAAAAAAAAAATCTGTAGCAGTTTTACAAATGGAAACTGATAAAATGGATTTTAAAACAGTGCTACTTGTAATTTCATAGATTTTTTTTTAATCTAAACATGCAGAGCAACCAATATTCAGATGAATTTTATAATTTCCATGTAACTTAGATTAGCTAATCATGCCAGACAGCAGTATGAATTTTCAAAAATATTAGTTTGAGGGTTATAAAAGTATTACTCATTACCCTAGATGAATAAAAATAGGAGACTCTGAAAACTGTCATTTCGCTTCTTCAGTCTAACTGCTCCCCCCCTCAAAAAAGGTAGCATTCATATCATACGCTGAAAAATTGGCAAGTCATTCTAGTCCCATGTTCTGCTCAAAGCACGGACAACTTTACATCTAGATTGGGTCACTCGTTAGCACCATTGCTGTTTCTTTCTTAATTTTATTTTGATTAATATGCTATATTTGGTCACCAAAGATGACAGCTGAAATCTTTCTTGGGATTACAAGAAAGCAGTAGCCTCTGAAGCTTGGTTTTGAGGAAAAAAAAAAAAAAAAGTCGGCAGTATTAACTACATGCCAGCAGAGGGAAACACAACCTCAAGAAAACTAATTTATACTCTTGGAGATGTTTTTTACCCACGCATCCTTGGAAACTGACTGATTTACCCAGGGATAAATTAGACCCATTGAGATATGGTAGGATGTATTGTCTTGTATCTTGTATTTATTATGTATGCTGACAGAAATAAATAAAAGTGATCTCTGCTTTGAGTTGTATCTGTTAATATAGGACTCAGACATCTTGGGCTTGACTTTTTCAAAGTTACAAGTGCATACTACTACTCTCCATGAAGTTACTGGCTCCAAAGTGCATTTGGCAAAATATGATCCAAATCCAGATGTTGGAATTCACATCTTTCTCCTTGGAAGATGTCATTCAAACACCAGCCACTGCCAGCAGTAGGTGCCTGCGACAAAATCACTTCTGGAAAAAAAGAAACAGGATGAACAGACACGATCAGCAAACTCTAAGAGCACTTCTCACACACTGGTTCAATGCATCTCTGTCTTGAACACTGATGTCTCCACACCCTTTCTATGCAAAAGAGAAGTGCAGTATTAGGCTAGGTTTTATCAGAAGTTCAATAACAGGGGAACACTGCTGCCTTAAGGAGGTGTGTTCAGACAGCATATATCTAGAACCCTGGGAGGGCTCCCAAAAACTAATGAGGAAGGTAGGAACTGTAGAAAAAGCTTCCAAGATTGGGACTGCATACAAGCATGAATTTCACCCCTCTGAACGCCCTTCACCACTCTGGGCTCACAACATCAGCTTCTAAACCAGCCTGCTTCTCATGCTCACAATACTAGCTCCTAAGGGTTACATCTGTTAAAGAACACATATAAAAACATGCAATTAAAAGATGCTGAACTCTCCAGGCAACCAAAGCAAACACACACACTATGACCTGCTTGCCAACTCAACAAAACAATGCACTACAGTGTGCTCTGCTCCAAGGGACACCAAATGCAGTGATATTAAACACCCGTCATTTGGGCTAAGGGAAGGAGATGGAAATTTAATTAAAAGTTGATGGCTATGATGAGTAATTTTGCAAGATTTGTTTGCCTTAAGAATACATTCTTTTCTTTCCCTCCTCCATGTTCAAAGTCAGCTACAGCCTCATCCTGTATGTTTTGAGCACCTTCTCTTTTCTCTGAAGTCAGGAGGCACTGATGAAATTAAGCACTTCATATTGTTTCCCACAGAGCATCACAAATGCATTCCCCTGACACACACCATGCTCCTGCCCCCACCATGCGAAAGAGCTCGGTGTCACTGTATGCGGAGACCTGATGTGACTTTGTGAGTTTTGGTCACAAAAAGCAGGTCTACAGAGTTTCCTTAATGTTGAATTCCTGTGACTGCATCCTCACTTTTGTTGCTGGCACCTTCAGCTGCGTGCAGCTCACCAGGAGCTCCCTATGTGACAAAGAAAGCTGTGGCAACTCAGCCTGGGAAGAAGGGTCTCCACTACACTTCCTGTCAGTATGCAGGCTAGGAAATACATTACCTGCTCAAGAACAGACGTCCCCAGTTTCTACCTGCAAAGGAGGTATGACTCTGGCAGTAATTCCATATATGAGGGTGAAAAACAGGATGCATGCAAAGTATAGTAGTCAGCCAACATACAAAATTCTGGTAGTTTTCCATCTTTCAAGCCAATGGATCCTAAAGCAGAATGAGCAGCTGTCACTGCATCACAGATGTGTTGTAACTACTAATTATCGACATGCTGTTTCCTTGTGTCCTTCCCCCTTGTTATCTGCTTTGACTGTAGGTCTTCCAGAGTAGGTTCATCTTTTTGTACAGTCTAGAATAACATGCCTTCAAAGCCACTTTCATCTCAAGTAGTAACTAAACTTGCAAAGAAACATAGCTAACTCAGACGGTGTAAAAACCAGCAGAAGCTCCATAACAGTGATGACGTAAAACAGGCTTGCACAAAGGGACATTAACCACAACCCTTTCAAACCGAGGAGAAAAATATAATTCAGTGTTCCCCCCACAGACTTTTAGGCAAGATGACAGATAAGCAGATTTTTGAAGAAAATGACCAGCCTTGTAAGAAGTGCCAGACGACCTTAGCTCTGTTGCAAAAAAGGAACCTGCAACAGTTAAGAACTGTTGGCCTTTGAAATTAAAGCAAAAAAGCCACCTACCAAGTCACTCTGCAAAATGGTATCTCAGGACAACAATGGGAGGAAGACAGTTCAGAGAAGAAAGCATCTTTAGGAATCCCTCTTAACCCTCTGCTACTATGTCATCGCTATGCCAAGCAGAGTAACAAAGCCATACTGCTTTAACACCTCCCATGAACGCAAACTGACTTAATGTGACAGATGATGAAATCAGAACCAGGGTGTTGTAACAGAAAGTTACAAACACACCCCTAACAAAATCAGAAAACTTAAGATACTGAAAATACACTTTCTTTCCTTCCCTCTACTGGGCCTCTTCTCCCATTGCAGGGTTTGCTTGTTCCAGAGTAAAGTCTCTTAACTGGGCTGCAGTTTTTCGTTTCCATTCCCTGCTCACAAATTCAGCTGTTTTCAAAATACGTGAGCTATTACTAAGATTGGGCTCAGACGAAGATCACCAATCCAAGCCATGAAAGGATTCAGGCTGCAGAGAACACTTTGAATGATTTTGCGGAGTTCTTCCCTCAGAGTCTTACCTTGCAAATAGGACCACAGAAAGCTGTGTGGTGTGATGTTATGGGGAAGACTAAGGATGTGTTCTTCCCTGTAACAAAGCACTGGCCACAAGGCTGGAAACAAGGGAGTAGAAAACTGTGGAAATTGCTCTGTTATTTCTCAAAAAGGCCAAACCATTTCATATTCTTACAGAAACAAGCACTGTCACCACTAAGCAGCTGAACACGGATGGATATCAGGGATGCTAGAAAGCAACATCCCATTCTTTTCTCTTGGAAACTCACTGCTACATTCTTCTGTATCTCTTCATTCTGGATCTTAAGGGCTGCAGGGAAGAAGCAGTAACACTATGGCCAGCTCTGACAGTTGCTGTATGCTCTAGGAAGGAAAAGATGGGCAGAACTAGACGGAGAACTTTTTCCTTCATTAGAAATCTTCAGAAGCACTGTCACAAAAAATATAGAAAAAAACTTTTAATGAAAAAGCTGAATAAAAATATGGAGCAGTTGTAATTCCGTCTCTGACAGAAACTCTTCCTGGTGTGCTTCACATGATTTTGGAGCCCAGTATTACTCATCTTCCTTCCATAAACTGGGACAGTAAATCCACAGCAGATCACAGCAAACATGCTGGAGACCAAGGAACTCGCCTGAATCTCAGAACCAGGCATTTGCAAAGCAAGAAAGAGCACAGCAGTACTGACGCAGTTATCACTGATCTCACCAACTGGCAGGGAGAAGTGCTGTTTATCCCAACTACTGAAGCATGCCAATGTCCAAGATAAAGTGCATAAGCCAATAACCAGTGTAGGGCGTAGCTTATTTGCTTGTGCTTTACTTACAGGCCTGTACACCAACAGCTACATTGGGGGTGGTGGGTGTAGTGCAGAGCAGCAGCCTCTCTCCCATGGATTCCACCCTTGAGGCTTTTGAGGCAACTTCGTCATTGCATTGCATGCTCTCCCTTCTCAACATCACCGTCTCAGCAGAGGAAGCCCTCCAAAGTAGCATGTCTGAAAAAACGTTGAAGTGATGACAGCATGGGATGAGAGAGTTGCAGAGAACACAATGCAATGTCTAGTTGCAAGCTGATACCTAAATTTTGCAGACCACCTAGAGGTAAACGTACAGCAACAAATCAATTTGTTTAGACAGGGAAAGAGAGGTTGGACAAGCAACCAAGGTGATAAGGCACAAAATAAGGAAAGTGAACCCAGAAAAACAAAAAAGATAGTGGTGAAAATGCAGCTGTCTGCTTATGTCATGCACAACTGGGAATGCAGGCCAGCCAAGTTACAGAGGTTTTCCAGATCTTATACTGAACAAAATTACAACCTCTGTCCCAGTTTGGCCTCAATACAAATATACTCCACCCCAAGATCTCATTATACTAAGCAAATCGGATTTCAGAGTACTCCATTTCTGTAGCCAGCACAAAAGCACAAGTCTAATTAAAAGAAAATGCAGAAAAGGAACTGTTTATATCAGGTTTCCCCGAGCATCACAGCACAGGTCAGTATTATCACTACAGATCTATTATTACAGTTTTCACTGTACTGTACAAATATTAATATCAAAATATTGTATTATGAATACCCATTTACTATTTAATTATTGATATTGAGTATTCATATTCAAAGGACAGATTCAAAGGAACAAAGGAAAGACAGAGAAAAGTAAAACTTAAGTTACTGACATGTTCTTGACCATAACTCCTGGGAGTTTTTAAAAGTGAGGTACATGAAGAGATGGATTGCAAGGAGACCAATCCCTCTAAACAAAGATAGCTAAATGAGTGCAACAGCCAGGGATCTATTGATGTTCTTGGTATTGCAATTCGCTCACTCTCACTCACTGAGACATTACAGTGAAACTAGACATCCCTATTTTCATTAACTTCTTTTAATTTCTATTTAACTTCTAATGCATTTTGGGCTGCGAAATACCAAAACAAAATGCGTAGTAACAAAACCTGCCTTTCTCCCACTGAAAAAGGAAAACACACTTTTAGGGTAAGTCACACAAACATCAAAGAATGGTTATCTATAATAGCCACTGAGTAAGAAATGCTCTTAAGCTACTATGTGTGTGCCTGGGACAAGGACAAGAACAAAGAGGGCCAGTGGTTATGAGCAGGAACAACAGCAGGCCTTTTCCTATGACAAGCAGGCAGAAGCACCAGGAGCATTTGGAAGAAAAAAAAAAAAGGAATAGACATGCTGGACTACAAAGGCAGGAGAAACAAAAGCAAATCTGTGAACTTTAGGCAGTAGAACAGGGAGAACACTGCTGAACATTCACAAAGAAAGTAAAAGAGAACTGAAGTACAGACATGGGCCCGGAACTAGCTTAGCAAGATAGGATATATGAAACTAAAAAGGAATTTAGAAGGTTCTCAGCTGTTCTACTTTTATAACATTAAATATTAAGGAAAATTATAGAAAAGCACTTATGGAAGCATTAGCATATGCATCAGCATACTCTGAACCACAAGAGAGAAAATGGCCACAAGTCTGCAGAGGCAGCCATTTTACTTGCTTACAGAGGTATCTGAGTGCTACCAGAGGTATGATTTGACATAGAAATTTGAAAAACCACCAACCACAAACTGCAGCTATTGGAGGAAGGGCATAGCTGCAGACAAAAGTACAAGCCGCACTCCCTAGTTTCCACCGACATGTAAATAACTATAACAAGCATACAGAAAACAGGAATGAAAATATCCATACCACCACATGGAATCTTTGTCAGTAGCAGCCCTCACTCTTCAACAGGTTTCAGAAAACAAGTTTCTTTATTTTGTTTGTTATATTAGAGAATGGAGAACTTATTATCCTAGAAGACATGCCTCAGTGCAAAGAACTCCATTCCAAATCAGTATTGTTTGCAGCATTAGAGGTGATGTCTCAGCTTGACCTTGCAAAATAGCATTGAATATCTCTCTCCCTCTTTGACTGGAATACCTCTCTAGAAACATCTGAACATTAAATTGTTTGCCTTTCTCATTGCTACAATACATTGGTGGTTCAGTCACCATGTAGATGTCAGTCATGTTAAGTGCTTATAAAAATAAAACAATTGCCTCGCTCTTTCTAAACTCTTGGCCTAAAGAGCACCTTGAAACAAATTCTTTCATTTATCTTCTAATCTAAGGGCACTTTTTGCACAAAGTGGATTATACTGATTTTACCCAAACTGTGGCAGCTTTCAGCCTGGTGTGATGCAATCTAACTTAAAAATATCCAAGGGAATACTACCCTTTGATTTCCTTATGCTCCCTCTTGCAATTACCAATTAGCTAAAGGTTTTAAATCTGGCTGCATTTTCCACTTCAATTTCACCAAGTTTTTGCTTCAAAATTTAATTTGGTCAAGCTTTATGAGGCATTATCACATCCCTCTGAAAGATGTAGCCAGGATTTCAAGGACAGAAGGAAAAGATTACAAGGAAATTGAACATTATACCTTGTCAAGAATAAGAGGTGTTTACTGATAATGTACCAACTCAGTATCTTGCTTCCCTTTTTTGCTTCACTTTTATAATACAAATTTCAAGTAGGCACATTATAGAAATCGCATCAGTGTATGTCTAACTCTTTACAGTGTTTCACAAACAACAAACCAAAAGAGATTATGTGCAATATTTATAACCTATGGTCTTAAAGATTAGCTCTCTTCAGAAACAATATATAGTAAGAATTTACATGACCGTGACTATAACAAGTCCTGCCACTATGGCCTCAAAATCCAAAGGCACATTATGTAATAGTTCAAAGACTCTCCGATAGGTTAACAGGGTTGCAGTTCTGTTTCTCTCTAGCAGCTACCAAAGCTATCAGTATAGTATGATTTTCCTTTTAAAACTCGAGACTTGTATTCTCAGTGACTTAGGTGAACTCATAACACGATTGATAACACCAAAGGCCTGATACTGAGATTTCCAAGGCATTCAGGAAAATTATTCATGTTGATACAAAGCATTTTAGAACAAGGTACCAAAAAGAACCTCACACTCTCATGAATTAGAATTCACAACACTTTTATTCAGTTCTCCATATTGGTAGGATAGCATTCATTATGACTGTTAACCACAAGTGTGGACACCACCCCAATTTCACATTGCTGCTGGTCCATCCTTTCTTCCCTTCATTGTGAAGGGGGAAATATCAAGAAATAAGTGTCCCCGTAAGACAGAAGAGAAGACCTCCTGCTGGTGTAGAAAAACCTAAAGAAACAAACCATTGAAAAAGTTAGTTTTTTCCCCAAAAATATTAGTATCAGAAATTCAAGCAGACATCATTAAAAAGATCGCTGTAACTAGTATCTATCTGGTTTCCTTCATAGTTGCATTGCAGATGCACCAAGGACTGTGCCATGGGTACCAAACTCCTCTTTTGACCTTGGAAAAGGCCTTTCCAGGCCAAGGAGTGAGATGCAGTGAAGGCTGTGTTCTAAAGGTAAAATCTAATTCCTGTTACCTTTCCTGTGGGTAGAGGAGTTCAATCTCTGCAACTGTTGATCCAGCATCTTTCACAAGCATTACATTCCTGTGGAAATATTTCATGTGGAGGAAAAATTGTGTAAAAGTTTAGCAACATCAAACTGCAGCCTCTTTCTGCCTAGTTCTGTCACTGATAAAGCTTCAGTATTTGCCATCCGGTAAACAAGCATTTCCATTCTGGCACGGACAAGTATTCCTACATCACATTACATTTGCACTACTCCTGTACACTTTTCTAAAGATGCGTGGGGGCGTAACCATAACATTTGTGTTGTTTCTGTTGGCCTTGTGTTTGTTAGATGGATGGTAAAACACACACACAAGCATACTAAGTAAGTTTCCTCCTGAAACTCATAAAATACTGTACAAGTTTCAGGCTTAATACACAATACCACTGAACAGACAGAATCCAGAGAATAATAAATACTAGCAGACAGTGCTTTGCATGGTAGTAGTGAGGAAGATAAACTGCATATGCACCCTTGGGCAAACCACACTTCTTATAAACACCAGATATGCAATATTTACAGTTGCACAAACAGTCAATGTGACATTCCCATTCCTCATCATGGTATATAACTGACACAGTCATCTTAACTCCTGGCCTCCCACTACATTGATAAAACAGAGTTGAAAGGATACCTGTGAATACAGCTACTGCTTAGTCTTCTCTCCCTGCTTCGTGGCACCTTCCTGTTTAGTCCATGTAACACTGTACAGTTTTCACCTCTCCAGTTCCTTTCTCCCCAAAATGTACGTATTTTACGACACAGATAAACTAAGCATCGAGAAAGCTCAGTAGTATCACTGGTTCCACCATAAACAGGAAATCTGCACAGAAAAAATGCATGACTGGCCAAAGAGGTAGCAACAACTGGGTTACTCGCTAATTTTTCCTCCTACAGATTTTTCATCCCTTTCTAGCAACAAATGCTATTTTGTACAAGAGAGATTGTCCCAATAAATTCTGGAAATTAACATACATCCCTGCAAATTTATGAATGTGATAAATTAGTTTTTTCTGATTACAATACTTTGTTGAAAAAAATTCCAATGATCTCTAATAAAACTTAATTTCTTTTCCATTCCTGTATTAAAACACCTCAACTATATTGCAATTTGTCTAAGACAAAAATTGAGTCCTGATTTGGAAAACTGTATATATCATATTACATTAAACCACATTACTTGGGAAAATGCAAAACATTACATAAGGGAAACTTAAAAACTCACTGTTGATCAAAAGCAACTGCACTTTCTAGTGACAGCTATACAGGATACTACTGACAAAGACTTCTGCTAGAACTGCATATATTGCAA
The DNA here is from genome assembly GCA_013398915.1 of Dromas ardeola. Classification (NCBI taxonomy): domain Eukaryota; kingdom Metazoa; phylum Chordata; class Aves; order Charadriiformes; family Dromadidae; genus Dromas; species Dromas ardeola. The sequence goes on along the minus strand of VYZM01003131.1, from coordinate 122,130 downwards.
TAAAAATATACAGCCCAGTAAAATCTATGTTACATTTCAACTCTGTCCTCATTTGGTCAAGGCCAAGATGAGCACAGCTGGCCATTCTCAGTTAGAGGGCATTCCCACTGTTCCAACTGACATCAGCCCTACACACCAGAAACATTTCAGCAGCCACTACTTTTTTAATAAGATACGTGTGCAGAAGCACATCAAAGAGTTCTGAAAGCAAACAGAAATGGCAACAAAAGATGCAATTCAATGTACGCAACAATTTCAAAGTCCTTTCTCAGATGTTTCTTTGTCTCCTCTTATTAAAAGATAGACAAAAAAGCCTTTTCCCCAGAAACATCAATGAGTACTCAACTGACACCAGACTTTGGATACAACTAGTCATGTAGTTCCTATACATTTTGACTGCTTTCCCTTAACCATTCTGCTTCCTAGAGAAACGGACAACAGAATGACATATTTAACTCCCCAAACACATTTCCTTCCTTCCAAACAAAACAAAAAACAAACAAAAAAAAATTTATTACACTAAGACAGAGTACTATATGCAGTTACATATAGCAAATTACCTCCAAATAAGAAAGTAAATTTAGCAGACAGACAGAAATTCACATAAATCTTTTATGAGCCCTTCCCCCACACACACTTGGCAGAGCTTAATACACTGACATATTACTATGCAGACTCTGTACATTCTAGTAACACTTGTACTCCTTCTAAATGGGACAAAAAGGGGATGCAGAAATACCCTGAAAATGGCTTGCCTGAGTACAATGTAAATGTTAACTTTTCAATCAGCCTAATCCATAATCCGCTTTTCAGTCAGTGTAGGGAACCTATCCATTCCTCCTTTCACATACATACCACCCCTTGCCTGCCCCTGGAAGTCTATGAAAAGAATGGAAAATATTCTGCCTTCTTCAAATCTCTGCCATATCAAAGATGCAGAGAACAGGATGCTTTGCTATGTCACATCTAGTAGAAAAAAAGTAGTAATACCCTTGACAGTATTGACAGACACATGTGAAAACATGGTGGATGTGGGAGAGTACTTTAAATCCCTGCTTATTTTACATGCAAAAAAAAAATCTTTCCTGAACAGCTGACTAAGTCACCTAGAATGGTCCCCTTACTCATTAAAAAGGTTTACATACCTTTCTTTGCCTCTATCCCTTACTATGCTGAGAAGCAAAAAGTTACATGTGTATCTGGGAAATAAGCCCATGTTCAGGGCCAGATAACCACCCTTCTTCCCAAGTATTACTGTCATCTAAAATCAGTACAGTAACATTTTTAATCACATGCCCACCCATTCTAGTAGGCAAGTGCTACAGCTAGTTTCCGTATCAACAGCTCTGTATCAACTTTCAGCTCTCTTCTTTGATATCCAGTCCCCAAAGGCTAGCATGCCTAGCATATCTAGCATATATTATGTACTGAAAGTCTGGTAAGATTCTTCCTTACAACAAAAAGCTGAGAATGCTCAGGAGTAGCAGAAGTTGTTTTACTGCCTCATCTCCATCTCTGCTGACAGACTGTCATATGCTTCAGACTCCTTTGCCTCTACGACCAGATTTCACTTTCTTTCTTGCACGTCTCCAGTCTGTCTCGATTTTAAAAACCTTCTCTATGAGCTTCATCTCAGACACAGACTTTACTCATCGTTATATTTCACAAGATTCTTTTCAAATCTCCACCCAAAATATTTTTCACTTTGCACATTTAGTCTCCTTTCATTTTGCAGTAACTCAGTTCTGGTATTTCCAGCCTGTGGTCCACATAATATTTTTAAAGGCTCTATGAAAAGTGAGAAGCTACTGAGAAAAGCACATCAGTTGTCCATAGTCCTAAGTAGTATCTGATGTGCACTGGAGACTATTTAGCTACCTGAATATCAAAACCTCAGATCCAGCTTAGTTTCCATATGTAAGTGTTGTTCCCAATTTTAGCATGACTACCCCAGATAACGACAGGAAAAAGAATTTGGAATTTATCAACTAATACTTAGCTGTAAGTGAACTAGAAACATTTAACAAAGTACAAAAGCTACTGTTGTGTTCTGCATATTGGTAGATATTCTGACCACAAATTTTCCCCCCCGCCCCAATCCACTTGGACACATTTCTGCACATTTTCAACTGATCCAGATTCAAACTACAATGAAATCAATGTTTAAAATACTGTTCATTTCATCTTTATCCCATCCTTTTTTAATTTCTGGTTTTGTGTATGTTTTATAATGTACATAGTAGTAGATCTATATAACTTATAAATAAACATATTGGGGTGCATGCTCAAAATGTTTTTTATTGATAGGGATGTGCAATCAAAAAGTTTTAGAGACCACTGGTCTAGATAACTGAAGAGGTGGTTGAAACTACTAGCTGTTAGCCATTAAGTCAGAAACATTATATACTTTGCATTTCCCACTTTCAAAAAGAATTTTAACTGTTGGTGCTTTGAACATTTTTTCTATCTTGAGATATATGTCTCCATAAAGATGAACACTGTCCTTTACTATCATGGTGTTTCTAAGGCATGTATCATTTAATCTATATGGTGCTCTATAAATACCATTACACACTAATTAGTATCTATATAAGATTCACAGAAGAGAGTAGTGTACCTGGGTTTTGGGTTTTCCTGTTTTAGAGCTTTTACTTTATATTTCCAAGTTTGGGAGTGATAGCATTTGGGTGCGTGAAACATTTTGCACTTTTACTTTGTTCCTGTATCAATACCTTATCTCCCCCTTACATAAAAATCTTTTAACATTATGTAGAAACAAATTTTTCTTAAGTGTTATATAAAGACATTTGAGCATCTCAATTAATAAGAAGTCCTTAAATTCTTTTCATTATATTATAATGGGCTAATGACTGATAAGAACCTAAAAAGCAATTTATGTTCTATACTTACCAGTTTGGATTTAGTGATATGACTAGTTAAATTAACCAAAAAA
>VYZM01003131.1:88869-119154 GCA_013398915.1 Dromas ardeola | reverse complement strand
AGCCAGGATTCAGGAACAGAGGGGAAAGGCTCAAAGAGGCTTTTTATATATAGGAAACTTCATACCAGAATTTTGAAAAATTCATCCAGATTAATTTCAGTAAGTGTGCACCATTGCACCCTACTGGACAAAATCAGAATGGTTCAAGGATACAATTCAGACTTGATGCCCAATCTATTTATTTGTTACAGGTGAATCCCTTCTGTTGTCCCTAAATCTCAAGTGACTATCACATTCCAGTAGAAATTCTGATTTCTTAAAGTGTCATTACAGCATGAAACTGGTTGCTTATTATATGCATTTGTAAACAATGCCCCTTGCATAAAATAATGCCTGTTGATAATACTAGAAGTTCTTCACACTCAAAGGTAGATGAAGCTTTAAATTCCAACAGACTAACATTTGATATGAAATGTTATTACATATATATATATACACGCACACATAATTTCAGTTATCACCAAGTAGCATTGTGATAAACTACTCAAGAACATTTTAAAAAAGACCTGTATGTATGAGAAGTACGTAAGAGAATCACCCCAAAAGCAGCATTAAATGGCAAATAGTCAAAAAAAGAAGTAGCAAAAAAAGCAGAGGGACTCTCAGACCATGAAGCTGACCACTGGCTAACAGTGAGGATGCTTTTAGCCTTCATAAAATAAAATTCCGTAGGTACAGACTGCAGATTATTCCTCATTTATTCCTTGATTTGTAAAACAGGTTAAAACAAACATGTCACCAATGGCATAACTATGACTGATCTTCTTGTGGGGCAGAGAGATGGATGGACTAGATAAATTCCTTTATGCCTTATTTTCCAGTACTCTTAAGATGTGGCAACTTGGTGAAGTTTAATTTTTTAAGGCATATACTGTGCCTTATAAAGGCAATGGGGAAACCAGAAAGTTGAATCAAAGATGAGAATTAGGACATCAGGTAACCAAACACCAAATCGGATAGATCAACGTGTCTATTGTACTACAGCTAGTCTTTTGATGGTTAGAATTCTGTAAATTAGACTCACCATTCAAAAGGACAATTCAGGGACTCTGCCTCTCTCCTCCATCCCCCTTACTTCAGTTAATATTTTGCAATCCATTTCTCCCAGTACTGTAGGTTTCCCAGGTCACAGTCTGAGTTTCTTCTGCTACTGCTGCCACCTACCAGTTTTATTACTCTGTTGCAGCAGAAGGGCATACAGAAGTTGTTCTTGTTCAGCATGCACATAATCATCCCCTTTGTCTACGATGTCATGGTTTATTCAAGTTCTACAACATTTCCCCATACACTAGGCAAAGCACTGGGCACAACCAAGATCAATACAAGGCTTTGAAAGCCATTCCATAAAGAGGAAGGAGCATGATCTGTAAAACCACCTTTCAAACAACATTAAATATTAAGACATTAACTTCTGCAGAATGCAGTAAATTTTTATCAACTCTCCCCACCAAAGACCATTTGCAGACACTGCAAAGAACTAGTACTGTCCTTCTTTCAAGAAAATCTTCACATAATATATATAACATCAGGTTAGAGATGCAAAACTGTCAGCCAACATGAATTTGTTCAACAAATCTGAGGAAAAGAAATTCTTTTTTTTAGACATTACAAACCCACAATCTCCCCCCCACAAAAAGACACCCAACCACATGCCTGAAAGTGTTACACCCATGTCCTATAGTAGCTGACGCACAAAAATATACACAAATAAAGGAATAGGCCTGCCCAGTGCTGAGACGTAAGAGGTGGGTGTGTCTGAAAGGAAAAAGTATTGGAAACATAAGTACAACAGGTCTGTAAAATTATCTTGCAAGTAAAATTAAAGATACAAATTATACACTCAATTATACCAGTGAAATTGGATATCACTCCACTGACTTTCACAGTGCGATTCCAGGTTTACCTCCGTGTAATTGAGAGCAAAATTTGACTCTAAAATTATTACCTCCCACCTTAATTTGAAGTTGCAATTTATGGTATTGCTGATAAATTTGCTGTGTTCAGGAAAATACAAATTAAGAGTATGAAGAGTAGACTATTTTATGATGATACAGAAGAGTTATTAATGTACACCAAAAAAAAACCTAAAACAAGTGCTAATGCTTTACAGATGCCATGGGAAATAAAACACTGCATCAGGAAACCCGGAAGCCTGTCTGAAGGCTCATATTCTTACGCTTTGAATGGTATTCCAATTGTCTGATATTTACCTCTGTGAGTAAAATACAGATTCTCTTCCTTAGACGAAGTTAAAAAAAAAATTACATTCCCAGCAATTTAAGTGGTTTGAGATTAAGGGAAGGAGTTACCAAAGAACGATAAAGTGTACAAGTACTTAGGTACAGCAGTAAGGGCAACATAAAATGCATCACGCAATCCTTGACAAAGAGATATAATCAGGCAGTCTTTTTCTGTAGCAAACGTATTCTCCCATCTCTCCTCTTTACAGGATCCTGCTCTATTGAATTTTAATAATTTCATTTAGCATTCTTCGTACTAGTTTTTCACACCTATCAACTCCTAATTGATGCAGTTATATCTTATGTTCACTTAGCAAATGGAAAGTATCAAATCTTTCAAAAACCTAAGCTAAAATAGTACACTTGAAGGCAAACTACCTTGAAGCAATAAAGAGGAGGGTGGAGTTAACACATTACAGAACTATCCCTCATATACTTACATGAGGGGACTCACTTTTGTCTCACCTGAGTAAAGCAAAGGACAATGACAGTTTTCTTAGAGGTCAACATGTGTAAGGAGGGAAAATGAAGAAAAGTAGGATTTTCTCTAAATATCACTGTTAAATCATTCAAGAAGTTTCACCAAAATGAACTGATGGGAAGAAAAGGAAGCCAGAAAAGTTACCAAACTTACGAAGGTTACAGTAAGAGCAGAAAAGAGTCAATTTACCTGACAACAGGTGGTTTTGGATGTCACCAAACTGCTGCGTTTACCATTTTACCCGCTTGCATTACTGGGGGGAAAAGTTTAGGAAGGAACATTCTCAAGGACTTTTCATAAGTTCTCACTCTCGCCATCGGAAAGGGGAGAAGGGAAGGTTTTCACTGCATTGTTTGACTTTTTTGGCTCCTGAAAAGTTTTGCAAAGAACAGTAACAAAGTGTGAACTGTTAGAACACATTTCTGTAAAAAAAGGGAAAATAAGTCACACAAAACAGAGCAACAACAAATCCCACCCAAAATCCGCACGTCTAGTTTGCGTCATTGGTTCAAACAAATAAAAAAAACAAAAACTTTTCAACTCAAACTGGAAATATGAGAGGCTTGGAGACTTCCAACAGCAGGCCAAGATCGACCATCAAAATGCTCCAAAAGTCACCCTCAAAGATTAAAAAAGACTTAAAGAAATAAAACAAAGGAAAAGGCAGCAAACATCTGGTTATAAACCTTGCAGTGTTCAGTTTAAAACAATTCCTGGAACAGTGAAAAAATTAAAAATGAAAAGACAGTAGCAACAGAAGTTACCTGTCAGAGCACCTACTATTCCATAGAGAGAACAGGAGTGGGTCGTGTGTCTCACACCAGCCATAAAGCCCATAAACCTTCTCAAAAAGAGTGAGCCATGAGAAAGATACTGTACATGTGATTTGTTTTCAAAGTCCCTTAAGGTCCCTGATGTATTTAACTGACAGATTTTTGCAATAAGGGGGAGAAAAGATTTAGCAGACGTCACTGGTTTCTTTTGTTGGATTTTGAAGTCCATTATAACATCTGTAGAAGTATCTCCTTTGCGTCGGACATACACAGATGTTCCAGAGGTTACTTCCTGAGTATCACACATGAAAGATAGCACACGAAGTGGGAGAAAATGCTCCAAGAGTGACCATCAGCTCAGAACAAAAATGTTAACAGTCCATATGTGCATCAATCATTGACACTGTGTTACCAATGAAGTGTTGTAACATTGCAACAAAAGATTTTATAAAACACATTAAAGCATTAAATACAAGGCTTAAGATACAATCTGTACATTGGCATAGCAAGACATCAATTATAAATGCGGTAAATTGAACAGAAGAAAATCTCCAGTGTTACAAAGAACAAAATCATCAGATGTAGTTTAAGAAACTTATTCTTGCCAACAAGAGTTTCTATCTGGCTCTTTCAAACATTAGAATATACAAAAACAGTTGTATCACCATCAGCTGTATTAACACTATGTGTAATCCAGCACTACATTGACCACTTTTTCAGCACATGCTTCCAAACCTACATACGGAGGTAGTGTTAGTGCAACTGTATAAAAAGTTTAGCATGTATTTTTCAACATGTGGAACTGAAGGAAATACAGTGTATAAAGCTCATGTCTGTAAAGTTCACCTTCAATGGGAGACACTGTCTCATTACCACAGGCTAGATTTGTTGATGTTTCTCTGCTTTAAGTAAAAACAAGAAACCCCCCTCATACCCCCAGCCCATTCTACACGTTTCACTATTTCAGGAGCAATGGACAAGCAGGGAGTAAATACACAAGACAAGTGTGCCCATTTGTACCAATGAACCCTCAAGTGACGTTCTCATATGTAGCATCAATACCCAATGTCCAAACAAATGTACATCCTGTCTGCCTGCCTGACCACTATGCACAGAATTATCTCCAAGCTAGCAATGGAAGCACCAACCACAGAGAAGCATCTTATCCCAAGGGAGCCAAACCATAAATCTCTGAATCCACTGTTTGTCTTTCAAAAAATCTCATGTTTACTTCAAAGATTTTACTACTGTGAGGTGTAACCTGGACATTCTGAAAGGGTGATAGAAATGTAAAGTTCCTGTGAGCCATAGCCCTTCTCTGCAAAATACTATGGAGACTCAAAAAACATTCCAGAATGTTCAGTTACCAGCTCTTTCTTTAAAAGAGGTTTCCTGTGATAGAAATACAGAGGTCCTACTGTATCAACTAGCAAATGTTTACTCCCTGCTGTTATTCCACCTGTGCTCAATGTATGCCACAGTTGAGAAGGGAAGGATTGACCCTATGAGCCTCTCAAGGAGTGCAGTCACCTAAGAAAAAAGCAAAAGGAAAAGAAAAAAAAAAAACAAAACATCACAAACATACACCACCCAAATTCCCCTTACATGAACAAGCAGGGGGAGATGAGCCTCTAGAAGAGACTGGAAAATTAGGTTTCTTTCATGTTCTGTGTTTCTGCAACTCTTCATGGAAGTTAAAGACCTTTATATTCTTCAGGTATAACCTCTGCACTTGAAGGCTCAGGAAGAAAAGACTTAAAAATACCTTTACTGCTGAAGCTCCTTTTGTGGCTGGACCAGGTGGCCCATTCTCCTGCTTAACACCAACAGTCAACCTTTCACTTGATTTTAATAATAATATTTAATTCTACAAAAAAAAAAAGCCATTTTATTACATTCCTTTTAAAATAAAAAAAAAAACCAAACTGTACAAAGAAGCATGATCAAACCTCCATAAAGCAGGTTAATACTGTTCTGTTTATTGCCTCTTGAAGACTCTCTGCATAGTGTCCGTGAGTTGTGTTTAAGGTCCAAGTGAAGATAAAACAGCAGAGCAGCAGAGAGGTGAGGAGGGGCCACAGAGGTGGGCAGTGCAGAGCCTCAGAGGGTACATGGGACATGCTCCATTGAAGTATCCAGAAAACAGCAGCATTGCACACACACAACCCCCCTCCGCACAAACCCTATTTTCAGAAGATTATTGTTCAATTGTAAATGTTTTACTTTTTGTTTTTTAAAAAAGAGGCTTATCTTTTTATATATATCTCTCTCTATAGTTCCTGGGCTTTATGAACCCAGAGAATGAGAAAGGAATGAAAAGGGAGGGAGGAGAAAGAAGAGGAAAAGGAGGGGGAAGATAAGGAATGAAAAATGGACTCGGTATCTGTTTTCCAAAAGAGCTCAAGGCTAATGAGAAAATGCACAGCCGGAAGGACTAAGGAAAATCAGACAGCCTGGAAAAAAATTAGAAGCTAAACAGCCAAAATCCAAAAAGAAATAAAGCAAAGCAAATTCACACACACAAACACACACAAGTGTGTGTGCTCACACCACACACACACAGGGGTCCAGGATCAATCTGTTAATTGTTTGTGGACCTAGGTTATTTTTATTTTTAATTCTGGTTGAGCTCTCTTCTTTTTTCTTTTTTCTTTTTTTTTCTTTAATAATTTTTCTTTTTTAAATCTGCTGCATGTTTCCCAAAGCTAAGCATTGCGTATTTCTCCCCTCTTTGGATTTCTCCCAACATCAGCTTTTATGTTCACTGGGGAAAAAGTAAGCCTGGTAAGTATTGTATGAACTGCAGCTTTATTCTAAAGTACCTCTAGATGTCTAATCACTTTTAACCAACTTTTTCCTCCTCCACACCTTACCATGTTTCCCCCCTCAAAAAAAAACAAAAAATAAAAACAAACAAAAAAACCCCCCACACCAATGTACAGGCTTTAACTCAGTGTTTTCTTAACAAATAGTCTGCAGTGTTTTCACTTTGGCCACTGTTAAAGATGCAGGCATAGCAAAGGGAGTGTTGGACTAGCATGTATTATAAAAAAAACCGGAACATTAACATTGCAGATCTCTCTCAAAAAGACTAAAACACTAACAAATACAAGTCGATGCACGTTTGCTTTAAACTAGTGTAATTCTTTTTCACATTGGATTAAACATTATTTTGTATACCAAACATTACAGTGCTGTTTATCTCCTCCAATCACACAAAAAATAGTTAAAACGTGCCACTTCTGCCACAAATAGAATATGACCAATTCCCCTACATACCTTCCAAAATCAAGATTTGAAATGAGAAAAGCGCAAGTACTAAAATCCTCCTTCCAAAGTTTCATAAAGAAATATAGACACAATGCTGTCAATTAATACCAAGATGGCACAAATTACAGATTTGTACAGAAAGCTCACGTTAAGTCAACTGACACTTCTCTCAGCCTCATCATTTGAAAGGCTATATCCTGCAAGGTCAGAAAGTGATGACTATTACAAGATCCTGAACTTACTCCCATCTACAAGAGTAGTAAGGTGTCCAGAAACTTTGAAATACCTGGTATTTAACACCTTCAACTCAAATTGAGAATTTGAGGCACTCAGCAATTTACAGGATCAAGCCTTACAGAGGAAGAAGAGACTTAACTGGTGCAGTAATTCACAGAAGTTTCTAGGGAGAAAGGGGAAGCTGCCAGACAGCTTTCTGAAAATCTTCAAGCATGAATCATGCTCCAGTGCTTTTCTGTGAACACACATGAACTGCAATACATCTGGGGACCTAAGCAGCATCCAAATAAAATTCGCACTTAGGTTGTGAACGAAGCGTCTTCATTAGAAAACTGATGCTGAAGAATGAACACAATTTTATGTTCTGCAAAAAAGTAGGGGCAGCAATTACAGCACGCATGCCTTTTACTCTTGCTCTCTTGATCGACATCCCCACCCCTTTCCTCACTCCTCCGAGTTTCTCTGATAAACAGCATTGCAAGTTGGTTTAAAAAAAATTTACAAGAGAGAGTTCTATTGGTCATCTATTTACATGTGGCTTCACTCCACAAGAAGTTTGATCTCATTGGCTAATAGCTGGTTCATGTTGAATAGAGCCCCCGGGAGCTTGGTGAGCAACTCTCTCTCCGTGGTCTCAGGGTCGCTGTCGACAGAGCTGGAGCTAGCACTCATATTGTCGACAGTGGCACTAGCTGGAGGGCCCAGCTCTGGCTCGCTAGTCTCGCTTGCCGTGGACACCACAGAGAGCAAGGACATGCGCCGCGTCAAGCGACCGGGGGTAAGGAGAGAAGCGGCATAGTCCGCTATGATACCAGCTACATCTAGATTACAAGCCTTGTCAAAGGCAATGAAACCTACATTTGCATTGGCCTCGCAGACATAGAATGAACCGTCGTCCTTCATCAGCAGGTCAATGCCGCACACGTCCATCCCCAGGATGTTTGACACTTGGACTGCCAACTGCTTGCCTTGTTCACTCAGTGAGCACATCATACCTACACCACCTGGAAAAAATGAAGAACACTTGCTGTCTGTAGTCTGGTCACAGGTGACTGACATCCTTCTTAACTGATTGGTGCTTTTTGGCTGGGAAGCTCCAAAGCGAGCCTGCAAGGATACTGCTGATGACTCAGAAAGCAACAGTGACTACTAATGAACTTGAAGACACAGCAGGATTTCAAAAGATTCTGACCTGCCAAAGGCAGGTCAAGATTATGACTTGTTTAAAAAACAGTAAGTAGTGACTTTTTAGTCAAGAAAGGTATCATAGATTTTTATGACCTTGGGATATAAAAAAGATGACCTAACAAACCACCGTTGTTTCTTCTAAGGTACAGGCTTTTCATACATATTTTTAAGCTATCACAAGAAATCCTTCAGCAAAATTTAACCAAATGTTCCTGATACGACTACAGCTTTAACAGATACAATTGAGGGGGAAGAGGTTTAAGACATTATCATCTACTCACGTCCCTCTCAGCTTGCTATCATAGGTTACTGTCTCTAAAGCAAGAATTAGGGAACATTTGCATCTGAATCTCAGCTGGTCCAGTTCACAGTCCATCATCTAAGTATTAACTGACTCAGACTTCATCTATCACAACACTTAAGTTTAAAAAAAAACATAAAACAAACAATAAAAAACAAAAAGCATTTAGCAGAAAAATCTTTCAGGCTTTTTGTCCTCAGCATCGAGTAACTAAAACCTCTCAGGCATTTTGGGCATTTTGACTAACCAAAACTGTACTACACATGAACACATTTTATCCCACCCCTGCTCAGTTTCAGTACAGTTTAAGCCAGGCAACCTCAACCCTCCTTCTACCCTCACAAGCACCCTTGTCCTACACCCAAAGTTGTGCAGAAACTCAGTTCTGAGTATGCTACAATCAATGTAGTAACTCTTCTCTTCCTCCCACACATGGTCTTTGGGGGAAATGCTTTCAGGGAGGAGCATAAAAGACTTAAGGCAGCACAGCAGCTGCACAATGCAATCCAACTGTCTATTGCCTTCAATAATTTCCTCTCTTAACACTCTCTCCCACCCTCTTGCCAACTGTCTGTCTCCTCCATCTCTCTCAGTCTTGTCTTCTGTATTCCTTCTTTTTTGTTCCTCTTGACAGGATGAAATGAATGATAACATGGCATTAGCATGACACTGACACATCAGTTGCTCCATTTGCGTTCCTAGACCTTTCCCCTCCTTTTCATCCATGCTATCCATCTAATACTTTGGGCAGAGATTATCTCTCCTTCTGTTTGCTCAACACATCTCTCACTTAATCCTCACTCCCGTGTCTCCTCTGTAAACCCCCAACAGTAAGCACAATTAATGCAAAATAAAATCTGCAGCTTATTTCAGTTGGGTTTGTGATTTTTCAACTGGATTAAAAATTCTGATCAAAACTATGAACAATGCTTTTCCTACCAAGTGAACAGTTACTCTGCATCCTTCCATCTGTTGAGCAGCGAAGCATGGTGCCCACCACACGGCCTCCTACTACGATGACACGTACATCCTTGCCATGGGACTCTTTAACGTATTTTTGAAATAAGTAAGGGGCATCATGACGGATCAAATGGCTTAGGTCTGCCAAATGGTGCTTGTCTCGTGCTAGGAACACAGCTTTACCTGTATGAAGAAAAGAACATTGGAAGATTGGAAGAAGCTACCCATTTGAGTTACATCAATGATTCAGCACATAAAAGTAAAACCTCTGACCAGTATGCTGCCCATTCTCACATGCCCCATCTGTAGCTTATACCCATTTACAAATTCTTCTGTGGACATCAGAAGTGTTCCACTGCTTCAGGGCTTGTAAGTGCTCAAGTATTGACACAGCTGAGGAGCCATATGAGGAGTAAAAAAAAAGAAAAAAAGAAAGTAAAAGAAAGAAAGAAAGAAAGAAAGAAAGAAAATAAAACTGCTTTAGATAAAGGAGGTGGCCTTGACATTTCAACTCCTTTTGGTACAAGTCCTTAATGAGAGAAAAAAAGAAAGAAAGACTTAAAAGAGCAGCAGACATTTAATTAGTAGCACAGTTTTGTTAATCCAAGATGACTGGACCCGCAGCCTACAGCTCTGACACGCAGGAACCAATGACATGAAGCTGTTAAACACCAGGCAGCTACGAATATTGAAGTCACTAATTTGCCACTGCAGAACTGCTTCACTAGTGAGAAGTTGCTGAGAGCTGCTCTTCCCAATACTTTCAAGAGCTCACAACTCCAGAATGAGCCCTTGCAGTAGAAAAACTATGTTCAGAGGAAAACACTAGACTCCACAGTATTCAAGATAAATTTAGCAGAAGATTCCACAAAACATTAAACCAAATGGAATGTACTGCAATTTTGAAAAACAAACAAACAAACAAACCCTCTTTAGAAACCACTGACTTTTCTGCAAGCAAACATCTCAAGGACATGTTTTGTTTAACCTAAAACATGTCATTTCATTCCCCTTCATTTCTAGAGCACACCAAAGATGACTTTGTTCTTTTTCAATTTTAAAATACTGATGAAAGTCACTCCTGAAACAGACTCTACCACTTTGCATCTCATTTCTAGTCTCACAAGAAGGCATCCCTTTCCATCTTTAGCTACATTTCCCAACTCCTATACCTCTTTCTTAAGCACTCTTATGTGTCGTATTAGATTTATGTTTTGCAGTAAGGCTGTAGAAACTTTTTGTGGCAGAATCACCACTCAATCAAGCTACGGTGTTAACAGAGTACAAAAATCAATTGACAAATTGTCTATCTTAACTACAAGAATAGAAATGCAGGAGTAGAAGAACTAGGAGAAATAACACGTGAAGAAGAATTCAATCAAGTGCTCCAAAACCCAGCTGGAGCAACCTCTGCTTCCTCAGGGTTTAAGATCTCCATAACACATAACACAGAACACTGCAAGAGGAACATGGAACCTCCTGTGCAAATAACCTCTGAATTTGATTTTAAACCTCATTTCCTTTAGTACATCACTATCTAACATTAAACTAAATTGATGTATTTTTTCATATTCAACACTTAAAATACAAGACTACTAACAGAAAAATTTAATCTGAACCTGCTGTATTATCATCAGCACTGTCAGAGATATTTTTCTGAAAAACAGAGATCAAGTTTGACAAACAATACACGAGATTCTATTTAAATCAGGATCCTAATTATGGCAAAAGTCAAGTAGAAAAATAGTCAAACTAAGACTGAATGAACTAAGATTTCATTTTTTATGCCTATTTAGAAACAGATCTAAAATCCATATAGGCTTCTCTCTATTTCCCTAAGGCCAGACCTTCCATTATTCCAGTTCAAAGCTTTCCTCACAGAAGACACCAATGCACCATAATTTTGGACCTCTATTGCCCCTGCTATTGCAAGACTAGGTTCTACTAAGACTACTTCCCATTGTTGCAGCCTACTCAACATTCAGAAGTCAGAGGGTGGTAGAATTTAAATGTACTGCAAAGAAGTCCAACATCTATTAGACGACCTTCTTAACTATTATCCCTCAATGAGACAAAAATCTTAAAGAGTGCTGTTCAGAATAATCCTTGCCCTCACCCCTGACCTCACACCCACCTCGGTGACCCCGCGTGTTCTTCACCACCATAGGGAACTCCAGCACTTCCGCCTCATCAATCATTTTGGCAAAATTCTCATGACCACCTGGCAAAAAGAAAACCAACAACATTATGTGCCACCAATCTGGTGTGGCCAAATCAGGGATTTAATTGCCACACATTCCTCCCACCCTTCCAGCTTAGATAATGCAGAAAAAACTATCAGTTAAGAGGAACTTGGTCATGGAGCATGATCAGACTTTGAAGATGTTTGTAACCTGTGGGATACTAACTCCTGCTTCCTTTGAAATGGAAGACATGAGTTGACAAAGGCCTCTTGATCATAACCCCAAAAGGCTCAATCCAATCTTCCAAATATGAATGCCCTGATTCTACCATCTTGTTCCAGTTTATCCCCTGTACTTTATCAACTCCCACCTTTTCAAATGTCTCGCAGGAAAATAGCACAGACGTTAAGACCAGTAACAGTTCCATCCAAACTACTAACCAGGAAAGCAACATGAAATACAAAGACAAGGCATAATCCAGAGAGCAGCAACAACTGAAATCTTGTCACTCCGCCTCCCCCCTTTCCAAGGCTTAAGTCTCCTGCATCTCACTCTCCCTTTATCCTGAAGTAGTACTTCTACCTTTTCATCTCATTGCATCTGTAAGGACCTTAGAGAGTAACTTTTAATGACCATTCACATGATGATGGTTAATACTTCAAGATTATTTGAGTTCAGTTGAATTCACAGAAGGCTGACCACAGTGCAAGAACTACAGGAGAAAGTCAGCAGACAAAGGGAGACTGCTCTAACAGCATGTGCAGTACAGTGCAGAAGTCAAGCCAAGACACTGGTCACAAAGCCAGCAGCAGCCATCACTACCCTGCCATGGATTTTGATGCATGTCATGGAATAACATGTTGTTCAGCACATCCTGTTTTTCTTGGCAAAGCCAGATCTCACTGATAACTTGATGCTTGTGTTAAAAAAAAAAAAAAAAAGAAAAAGAAAAAGGAAAAAAGAAAAAAAAGGTCATGCTTCTGTCAAATTCCAGAGGCAGGCATTAAAACAAGTGGTGGGGAGTTATGAAGAGAGATGTTCTCCAATTACCCCATCATTCATGGTCTCCCCTTCCCCCCAAAAAAATTAAAAACTCATTCCTTTCTCAGAGCTAAAGCAACCACATCTCTAAAGAAAGGATATGTTTCTTCTCAGATGTATTTTCATAGTAATTGATGGAAACATTTGACCCATGTTTTTGTCAAGTTTGTTTGCATTTTTTGTCAAGTTCACATTACAAAAGCCTATCAGTGCAACGACACAAAGGGGAGGAAAGCACTGATATTTCCCAAGAAGGAAAGGAAGGCTGAGAGGTATCTTCAATTCTTTAATATATTGTAATTAAAAGCAGAGATAGCAACAGGGTAGCTCAGACAAATGGTTCCTCTAATCTAGCACGCTGTCAGGAACCACTGTGCCCAGAGGCAAGCACAAGAAACATTAATAATTAACTGTTCTGGTGGGAAACAAACCCCAAACAACTGTTAAAAAAGTTGAACACGAGGCCCTGTACTCCTTCTGTCCTTTCGCAATAATTATTACATTTGCAGATATTTTTATTCATATAGAATTTTATTTCTACTTTCAGATTTTACCAAAGTCTAGATCTTTATAGTATCCTGTGATGTTTAGTCCCCCAAGTTCTTGTCTGTTGTTTCACGCAATTGGAAAAGAGTTCGAAGTGTTTTAGTAGTAACAGCACAAGTTAGTTGCCTGGGAGGCTGAAGTACAGTTAAAGTGCTCTTCCCAAAGCAACACAGCTAATCAACAACGCCAAAACCAGAATCTGGGTGTTACGACTTTTATTTCCTTTTCTGGTTACTGAATGCTACTTAATTCTATGTATTTCCAATACTTGACTCATATCTTTTGCACTGCAAAAGCACAAATTATTGTAGGCCACCCTGCTATTCTTTGTATCCAAAATCCGTACCGTATGAAAAAGTGTCTGGAAGAGGCACACCATGACCAGCAAGTTCTTGAAACGTCCAGAACTTGTTGACACAGTTGAGGATGGCTTGGGGACGATTCATCAATCGACAGCCCATCTTCTCTAGGTGGCGAAGGACTGTGATATCGCTGTCACTCTGGACCCAAGGTGTTGGTACACGCACAACCACCACTTGCGGGTAAGCAGTAATGAGCTCCCCATTCACCCGGAGACCTAAAGAAGGAAGAGAAAACCACTTCAATCAACTAAAAGGTCTTCAGGAGAAGGTAAACGGCAAAGAAATACTGCACTATATGAGTGCACAACAGCGATACCAGACTTCAACAGTGAGTGTTAAAACAGTGCAACTCTCCCTAAAATGCATCTTGTCAGTTGTGCAGTTTCATGCATGTCACTCTTAACCCACTTAAAATTAGGACTTGGCAAAGAACAGACTGTATTAGAGCACACAATCTTGGTCTATCTCCTAGGATTCAGGACTTTTTTTATAGATTGACACATCATCCTTCCTATGGGTGTTAGCTGCACACTACATTCACATCAGCAGTATCAACAGCTCAGGAGGTTCCTGCCTCCCACTAATGGTTCTTGCCTACATGATACGGTTCATACCTTTTCCAGTCCTAGCTGTATTGATCCTTCTCTGTTACCACATTACACAACATATTGCCAAAGTAACAGGGATTAGATATGACCCTTAAAAAAAAAAAAAAAAAAAAAACACACCACAGAAAAAAAACCCACAGCAATATTTTTAACACAGATAGTTTCAACGATCTGATTTATACTAAATAAGTACTCAGAAATAACTTTATCAGCTAACAGGGCAGTACCCCATGACATTAAGGCAGGAACGAGAAGGAAAGCCAGCTTTGCTACCAAGACCAATGTATTACATAATAATGACCTATAGTTTTACAGACTATGTCTCTGAAAAAGAAACACTGAAAGACAGGCTGCAGAAACAGGAATCCAACAGGACCGGATGGGAAGGCATCAAGTTTGATGAAAACAGTCTGACACCTGAGGATGGGAAAAGACAAACAGGACTTGGTAGTCACTTTATTTGCCTTATGTTCAAAGTAAAACTTCTGACTTCAGTGTAAAATACACAGCTCACACTGCTGTCAGCACCTTAAGAGTTAAAAAAAGAGAAAGAAGGGGAGCTGAGAAATCACAGTGCATCTGCATTTCTGTGCCTATAAAAGGCCAGCTGTAACCATTCAAATCTAGCCCAAATTAATTACCTAATTAGCTCTTTTCTAAAGATATTACTTTTCAAATACAGACTTACATCTACTCAACCTGAAGACACATATTGCCAGGCAATATATTTCATTTCAAGGTGCTTTTGAATTAATTGGAGGGGTTCCCTCTCTCTGTACTTCCTGTTTTCTTTTCTTCTCTCAAAGTGGATGTATTTTAGAGCTTGCCTTAAATATAGTGAAGCAACCACCTAATTCCCAAAATGGAAGTAGAAATATGCTGCCCAGTCGTCAGGAGGACACAGAGTCACAGTCTGGAAAGGCCAAAACAGAGCTATATCCAATACAAATCCCTTTTTCCAGTCCCCATTGCCATAATTGTACAGAGATGAGAAAACATAAGCAGACGGGTGCTCTGGCTGCTCACCTCATTAGCACCAAGCACTGCCGCACTGCAGCTGACATGACTTGCGTGTTTAAGCAAGCAGGCTTCAGACAAACACACGCACCATTTTATAAAGGCATCTCAAGCAAGATTAAAAACAAGACACTGCTAAAAACCTAAGCAGAATGCGACCATCAGGAAACGGACTACCATCTCCTATAGCCAGAAAAGCAGTACAAATTCAGCAAGCAAAAGATTTTTAACTCATTAGTCGGATTCCACCTTACACATGTTTTTTCTCATTTTGGTGCATGCCCAATTACACCCACTTTTTGACAGTATAATTACATGCATGTCCTGATCCACATGCAAGCTGCGTAACAATCATTTTAAAAATGACTGCATTTTCTATAGATCCCCAAATTGGCACTATATCTTTGCTGTGAACCAAAACTACATGGTTTTCTAACTCATATTAATTTCTAATTCTCAGGTCTATTTTGTTGTTTTACTTTAAAGTCACACCACATGCTGAAGCTTTGCACCATGGAGTTGTTACCTGAAATAAAAGCTCTCAAACGAAAAGTAGTTTAGAGACGAGACATTGTTTTATGCGACGTCGGGTGCTAGGGGGAAAACCCACCTATCTAGCACACCTTACCGGGGATATTCACCCATTATTTATACATAGAAGATGCTCATAATTCCACCTACCTAATACATAACTCCACCTAGGCTTACATATTCATTAGGATGATCAAATAGCCTTTTTGCACATGCGTATTAAATTTTGCAGTGTCAGAAAGCCTTCTGTGGAGGCCCTCAGTGGTCATTTGGGTAGGGATACCCTTCTTCCATTATCCTTTTAAGGTATTGAGTCATCTCAGGACAGTAGAAGTTTACTGTAAGTTTGCCAACTTCCTGAGGATGATAAGGATGTTCCTTGAAGTAGCCACAGCTCTGTCCTAATTGGTATAGGAGCACATACTTGGCGCATAAAAAAACCTTGATTAACTACTTCTTGTTATCCCATCCTTGGTGATTAGCTCCTTCTTGCTGTCTCCTCATTATCACTGTTTGTAACATCAGCTCAGTGACTAACTATTTTCTCACACAGTAAGAAGGTCAGTAGGAAACAAACAACATTTTAGTTAGCATATGGTTACAAACAAAGCAGAGGCCTGTCTTTGGTAACAGAGTCTGAAAAAGGAAAAAGGCAGTCTGAGGAGATGTATATGCCTCACCTGGAATTCTCCTGAATACCTGCATTAGACTTGACTATCAGACTGATGTAAATTCAGCCCAGACCACCATTTCCCATGGAGTGACTTCAGAAGTACAATGATATTATCAACACAACAATCTGAGCTTTTGTTCCAGATTCAATCATTTTTCTCTGGTCTGGATACTGTTCTCCCCAGAACAAAAAAATATTCTCTCCCATCATAGAAGACTGTTTACAAACAAAGAGAAGAGCTACTCAATGAAATGTGTAATTTGAATCACTACTACTGACATGCGCCATAAAAATTAGCTGCAGTCTCCCAGCAACACAGTGCTGCAAACAGACGCAGCTTTATTAACAGTAAAAAGGAAAGCTAGATTCTGCCATTTTGGAACAAGCTTATATTCAGCATTCCATCTGAGACCCCACTGTTAACAATCAGGTTAATGGTCACTATTGCTGAACGGGTTGATAAAATAATATTTATTCACTATGGTGTGCTGAATGCAGTAACATAGAAGATATTAATTCATACAATTAATTTTTTTCCAAAGAACCAATTCACAAATGCAAAGAGGCAGAAAGGAAAAAAAAGAGATGTTACAGAGATACTATTTAAAGAATGTTTAAAAGCTAATCAGACTTTTTTTTTAAATGGACATGAACTCTCTTTTCCTTTGCAGTAATAGTACCAATAGTCTATTTTGACTTCAGCAAGGCTTTCGACACGTCTCCCACAGCATCCTCATAGGGAAGCTTAGGACGAGTGGGTGGAACGAACAGTGGGATGGATTAAAAACTGACTGAAAGACAGAGCTCAGAGGGTCATGATTAGGGGCACAGAGTCTAGTTGAAGGTCAGTGACAAATGGTGTTCCCCAGGGGTCAGTACTGAGTCGGGTTCTGTTCAATATATTCATCAATGACCTGAATGAAGGGATAGAGTGCACCCTCAGCAAGTTTGCTGATGGCACAAAGCTGGGGGGGGTGGCTGACACACCAGAAGGCTGTGCCGCCATACAGAGAGACCTGGACAGGTTAGAGAGATGGGCGGAGAGAAACCTTATGAAATTCATCAAGGGCAAGTGTTGGGTGGTGCACCTGGGGAGGAATAACCCCATGCACCAGTACAGGCTGGGGGCTGACCTGCTGGAGAGCAGCTCCGTGGAAAGAGACCTGGGAGTCCTGGTGGACAACAGGATGACCATGAGCCAGCAATGTGCCCTTGTGGCCAAGAAGGCCAATGGCATCCTGGGGTGCATCAAGAAGAGTGTGGCCAGCAGACCGAGGGAGGTCATCCTCCCCCTCTACTCTGCCCCGGTGAGGCCACATCTGGAGTACTGTGTCCAGTTGTGGGCTCCCCAGCTCAAGAAGGACCGGGAACTGCTGGAGAGGGTACAGCAAAGGGCTACCAAGATGATTAGGGGATTGGAACACCTCTCTTATGAAGAAAAGCTGAGGGACTTGGGTCTTTTTACTGGAGAAGAGAAGACTAAGGGGGCATCTTATCAATGCTTATAAATACTTAAAGGATGGGTGTCAGGAGGATGGGGCCAGGCTCTTCTCAATGATGCCCAGTGACAGGCACAAACTTGAACATAGGAAGTTCCATCTAAACATAAGGAGGAACTTCTTTCCTTTGAAGGTGGCAGAGCACTGGAACAGGCTGCCCAGAGACGTAGTGGAGCCTCCATCTCTGGGGACATTCAAAACCCGCCTGGAGGTATTCTTGTGCAACCTACTCTAGGTGACCCTGCTCTGGCAGGAGGGTTGGACTAGATGATCTCCAAAGGTCCCTTCCAACACCTGCCGTTCTGTGATTCTCGTCCCAGAACAGTAGTAGTGAGTTACATTCACAGTTGGGACAATGAACCAACCTCACAAACACCCAGAAGGCAGATGTTCAGATCATAGAGAAATACCTTGACAAATGACAAGCTCGTCCATTTGTTGGCTTTCTCAACAGATGTCCATGACATCACACACATGGCAAACAGACAGCTATATAGTCCTCTGAAGTACCAATACTGAGAGCCAGGAAAGGGAGATTTCATGCTCCTCTAATACTATGAACTTTACCAACGTATAACAATGATTTTACCAGTGCCTGGGGAACAACTTCTTAGGTTATCATAAAACATTGGGGATTCTTTGGTCCCATGAGATAAAGACTTCTGAGTTGGAATACCACACTATAAAACCAGATGTAAATCCTGCACTTGAACAAGACTTGCTCTTTCACCTAGTATCAGCTTTCTTTGTTCTTCCTCTGCAAGATGAAACTCTCCAAAATGGAACGCGGTAGACCTTTAACATTTTACAGCAAACATCAAGTATTCAGATGTAAGTGCAAAAGGAGCTTTTGCAACATGAACTGTGATCACCTGGGAACTGACTTGATCAGTTACACCACATCCCTCAAATAAAGCTGAAAAGCCTCAAGTTTCTCTCAAAGACAGCTCAAAGCAGCATATGCTAGAACTGACTGGGTAAATGCATGACTCCTCATTGGTTGGCCCAACTGGTCCTGCTGCTTGTCATTCACAGTAGGTGAGCTTGACATACAAAGTCTCTGGTCTCTGCTAAAAAGGCTTATTTTCATCCAAATAGATTAGAAGCTATCACATGAACCGCTGAAGTCCACAGAAAACAGATGAAGCATTAAACTCTGGTGAAGACAGAAGAGGCAGAACTTCTACTGCTGTTACCAGTGAGATCAGAAGACATGTATCTATACCCTAAGAAAGTTCTTGAGACGGTAACATATAACATGGTAGAGCCTATTTGCATTGCAAGATACTCAGGATGACAGCTGCCTCTCACTCTCAATAATTTGATTTTGTACAATTTTGGTGTCGATACACATACTTTGGAAACAAGCTAAAATTCTGGAACTTTCCAGCCCTCCTTCATATATGTGGGGTTTTTTAGTACCTTCTATCTTCTTCCCTATAACAAATTTATCTCATGACCTAAGACTTAAGAGCGTTATCATTTAGGTGGCACACATTCCAAATGAAATGCCTCAGAATACAGACATACAAACAAAACTCAGTTATCGTGACTTAACAAGTTGCTGACCATCAGGTTAGACTCCTAAGCTGGCTATATGCTTGTTCCCACTGTACAGCAAAACACAAGGCAAAATGCTTGACCTTAAGCCTCCGTGAAGGGATTCTACAATAATGAATCTCACTACACAACTGGGATAAGTTAAGTGCCCAAATACAGGCGTTGTAACAATATCCCATAAAGCCTGCAAGCCAAACACACTTCTGCAAGTCAATCACATTCACAGCCTGAGTACATAAATTCTTAAACTGCAGATGCACACCTGTTACAATCCATAAGCAGTGGTGCTTCATCTACCCAGTTATCCTACTTTCTTGTGCTTTAGAAACTCTAAGAATCACTTCTGCATTGATGGCATTCTGCCGCCACTGAGCATCTTATTTCAACCCAAGCAACATTTTAAATTGCTAGATGGTTTTGAAACTCATTCTATTCAGTTTGTACTCTACACAAATCCCTTCCAATCTCTTCAAGAATCAGTTCATCAGCAGATTAATAGCTACTGCAAAGCAGTAGCTCATGTCCAGTTTGCATGTTATGAACAACTGTCCTTTCTGCTGAAAAAAATGCAAATGTTTTCACAGAAGGAAAATGGTTTCAGGAGATAGGTCTCAAGTCTCAAAGATTTGCAAGGCCATAAAAAATAATTACAGAGCTTTTATAGCTCTCATTATAGCAAACATCAGGCATTTTTAACAAAAAATAAATCTCAGTAATATCAAATAAATTGATAAAAGCATTTTCATTCCAAATTATAATTTTGGAAAACAGTTAAAAAAAGCAAACTGAGTCATCAAGATCACAAGTATTTAGGACTCAAATCCAGGTCTTCAAGTTCAGCATGTCACTGCAAGAACCATAACCAACTTCTTCAATAAAATTGTATGACACAACGCTAAATGCTCAAAGTATTTAATACACAAGCAGGAGGAGGCCTGAGTAGGCTTCCATGTAAATCAAATTACTGATATCAAGCTTCTATTTTTATGCAATTTGAATCATCAGTATTCACTGACAGTTTATGATAGATTAAAAGACTAAGGTAGCTGGAAATGTCAGAAGCTATGGCCTGGGGAAGAAACCCATGGGATATTGAGTAATGAAGAAGAAACTTTCTCAGGAATAAATACTACATTTACTTTTATGTGTACATTACAAAAACCTGAATCAGTAAATGGGTTTTCATGATGAAAAACACCAAGCCTTTCAATCTGTGCCTGAAGACAACTGGTAACTGCCTTGCTACCCATGGAAGTTCATGACCATATGATATGACATTTCTGACCAAATGTATCAGAACAGCAACAATAATGCACAAAAGGTGTCTTTGCAGAAGTTCCCTATTCAGTGCTGCCATGAATCCAGCAACATAAAACATTATAGTCATTAAGTCGTCCTCTTTCAAACTGACTTCCAAGACACATTTACAGAATTTATCTCAGAACTGTGTGATTGTGAGAAGTACCCAAATATGGCAACAAACTTAAAAGTGTTCCCTGTAAAGCATGGATAGCTGTGAAAGGAATCCTCACCTCTGCAGCCACAGCTGCCACAAGCAGCCACTTTTAAGAAGAAGAATTTAAGTTTAGTGACTGCCTCTGTCTTTGGCAAAACCCCTAATAAATGCCAACTGCTCTGAAATACATAAGTAAAATGAAGCAGAACAAAAGTGTTGCAGTATTCAGGCAAATCCAGTATGTGGAACACATTTCTAACAGGCACAGTATACAAGCTGAATAATGCATGGTCATTGTGTGTGCAGCATTCAAAAAAAAAAATCAAATTTGAATCAAATTTTCAAAAGCACTAAACATACACCAGCTCCCATCACATTCCCAACAGGAGCTAACAGGGCCTAAGAACTTCCAAAAATATTACCCAGATTTTTCCTCAGAGATGTGTATGCTATCCTGAAAGTCTCCAGCTCTCTCAAATTCGTTATACCAATTTATTCATCTATCCATCCATGGAGCTGCTAACGTTTCCCAAATGAACAGTCACTCAGCAAGCAGGCTATAATGAATTCAACTTAATTCAGCTGGGAGAAACAGGCTAGCCTTGCAGCACACAAACCTTTCCTCATATTTTGAGGACATCACATTCTGCTACGCATTTTTCCCAATTAATCAGTTGTTCTAACAGAAATCACCGATTTATTTTTTTTCTACAAACCTAGACTCACTTCTGTTCTCAAAACAGTGCATTACGGTTTCTGGTTCATTCACCCTCCTGATATCTGTCAGCAACAAGACGCTGCATAATATTTGTGTAAAGTTCTAAAGTGTTTAATAATTACTTACAGTTTACTTGCAGAGAATTAATGTGTTTCATCCTAATTGCCATATAAAAGCAAGCTTAAAGCTGAAAAGGGAAATGCCCCAAACTTTATCAGCAGATTACTGGCAATAACAAGATATGCGTTCCCTCACCAAACTCAAGAAACAGAACTAGATCTTTAAAATTTTTAAAACTCAACATGCTTTGAACACACATTCTGCCAAGAAAGTGGAAAAAATATTCAGGAATAATTAACAAAAGTAGAATTAACATCAACAATATACCTCAAAAGCCTGCTGCAAAATGTTGATTTAACCTTACATATCTATCTATCTTATAAATAAACATATAAATAAACATAAAATGAATGTAAGCAACATAAATGCCCACAAATTGGGTGATACGTAGTAAACTACAGCACTTTAAATGCAATTTCATTTAAACTAGAACTTAACCTTTGAAGAGCAGCTAAGCGCTGAATTTTGAGAAATTCACCAATTTATTAACACCAAACTAAACTTCCCCCTTGTGAGTTGCACAGGCATTTTCTCCTCTGCATCACTTACCATCTGACAGCCACAGTTTTAGTTTGAACACTAAGTTGTCACAGTTTCTCCAAGATTTCACTGCCATGCAAAAGCCCCTTTGATATCTAGTATTGCCAAGCTATTTTTCACTCCAGTGTACACAGAAACAAACTTCTACAATAAACCTGTGCTTGGTGTTTATGTTCATATTCTATCCCTTTCAATCCTATTTACTAGTTTTTCAAACCAAATTAACAATTTAACCCTATGGGTTTAATATGACCTCAATCTCCTTCTCCACACAAACTTAACCAAAAAGGCTTTCTTGCCAAGATACACCTCCATATAGCTCAGCAGTTCAAATGAAATCGCACGTAGCAAAGAAAAACTGATCTCTCTACAACAGTACTACGCCATTCTTTTCTGAAACTGAGAACAGAGAAATAAAGAGGAACAGCTTCAGCTTCAATTCATAAAATCCTAACGCAAGCATTGTGAAAAATTTCACAAGAGACCACTGCTGCAGCTCTGAACAGAAAGCAAGCAGGGACCCAAGTTAAACCAGCTCTATATCATGTCCCTTCCTTGACTCAAAGGACCTCTTCACCTCCCCAGGAGAGCACAGAATCATTCTTAGAAATGCACAGGCTATTTAAAACAATGAAAACTTGGGAAGGACAATGAAGCTCAAAGTGATTATGGCTGTTCTGGATTACGGGTTCATTTTGAGTACAAGAGGGAAACAGACCACATGCTTCTATGCGTACCTCACTAAACCAATACTAAGTAGACTGATTATGGCTAGATCTGTGTTTCTGAGCTACATTTCTAGTCACAGTACATTGTTTGCTTGTAATTCCAAACCACAAGAACTTCTTCAGAGTTATAGATGTGAAGTGAATGGACCAAATATAAAGTAAAAGGTATATTACAAACACCACCATCTTGCTCTAAGAATTGATTTTATGGTAGGTATATAAACATGGAAACTATATTGAAATCATGTTAAAGCCTTAGCTACAATTATTATATGTATATAAACACTCACACAATGAAGAAACTTAGCATCTCTAACAAAAGAATACATTTCCAGAGACTACTTAGAAGACAAGTATAGAAAGAAATACACAGTATTTTAGTGATGTCACTGTTAAGATGCATTTTATGTGGACTGTTGTAAAAAAACTGTAGAGAAAAATGGTACAAAAGGGGAATAAAACGATTCACTAAACACAACAAAACAGTGTTGGAAAAGATGTGATTTCAAACACCTTGAAAAGTAGATTTCTGCTTTTCCCACTGAGGTTTTTTTAAAGTTCTCATCACACATCTGCTTTTATAATTTGCTCCCAGGCAAAATTAGAAGAATTTTAAATATTTTTCATAGCATAAACTCAAAGGAAAAATATTCTGGGCAAGATACATTTAAATTTACTGAAATTAAAAATTAAGTGTAACTGTTGATCAAAGTTTTAAATTATTTGAATTATAACAAAGCAAAGTCTCTCATAGCTCAAGTTAATTACTCAGACTGCAAGGGAGATGATTTTGACTCGAATATTGCAAAAAAGGTCCCACTATTCTTATACATATACAAGTATATGCATGTACACATGCTATATAGCCACTGCATAAGCAGTCATTAGATTGTCTTTTGTCTGTTAGATTTCCCAAAGCTCTCAATTAACATAATGATTCTTCATATTAAGAGAAAGCCCAGGCTCACAAACAGGATTTATGTATCCTGCCCTCACTCACTCACTATGTGCCTTTAAGATGTATTTCTAGCAACTCTACTACAAATACTTTCTTTCCTGTTTTTACATGTGAAAAACAAAAAACCTTGGGTTTCATGATCAGTTTAAGCTGATCTGATCTAAGCCAGAGCTGACATACATGGGGACAATCTTCTTTTACCACACTACCAGCAATGTGCTCCCATCATCTGTCCTTTATCCAGGTGTTAGTGACCAAGAGGAAGCCAGTTTTAAGAGGAGGGGAAAGTATGAAGTTTTCAGCTTACATAGCTTCACAGTTGTTAGCATCAACATTGGGAAAAAACAAGTAAGACATGATGAGAAGGAGAACAACAGTGCTACACCGTTTAATAGAAAAGTATTAAATTGGTGTAAGAAAAAAAAAAGTCAAACTAACTTTGTGGTGAGGTTTCACAAGATACTGAGAGAACAAACTTAATGCCAAAACCGATGGAGGCAGTATTACTGCCCTGTTCTGACCACACAGATCCACTCTCCTTTGCTCCATTTCTGGCACTTGTCTCATCCTCTCAGTGAGTTAGGTCAGATAGCTATGTTTGCAGAGCACCATTCAGGGGTTTTTGTGCTCAGTCACTTACCCGAGACATTTGTGAGGCAAGACCTCAGTTAACCAGATCTCATAGTGCAAGAGCAAGGGACGGGTATGCACAGACAAGGAGAGGTGAGGACTAAGACAGACTGCCCTTTCGGCAGTGAAAGTCCAAACAGTTGTAATATCTGAGACACCACCACTTGGACACAAACACCATAAACCACACAAAACAGCACTGCCACCGAAAGAAACAGTCCTGCTCTTTTGCTATTGCAGCTGCTGCTTCCAAATCCCATGATGCCTCTCCACTTTACCTGCAAAAGTATTTGCACAACTACATGATGATCTGAACCCACAGGAAAGAGATGGCAGCACAGAAGCAAAAACTTGTAGGTAAGAATAATAGGGAAGGCTTTCCTCTACTTCCTTCAGTGTCAGTATCATATTAAAATTTTCTGCATCTTAAAATCTTTCAGTTGACTCTGAAGCAGACCAGGATCTTAGAGATTATTACTTGGATTAGCAACAACAGGTTCATCATCCACTGCTACTGCCAAGTTTGTTGCAGCATACTTAAAGTAACTTTAGTTTTCTTGAAGGAATCTCAGTCAAAAAAACACACAAAACCAAAACAGTCTAACCTTAGTAAGAAGTTAAAAAAATAAAATAGAACCAAGAGCATTTAATATCTCTTAGCCATTAACTTCTTCTCTAAAAGGAAAGAAAAAATACTTGGCCAGAAGAAACAAGAAGTGCAAATGCAAAATACAAAAAAGTAACAGCGGAAAAGCAACATTTACGAAACTCTACATGAAAGGAAGCTCTCAAAAGGAATTTAAAAGAGGTTCTAACACAGCACGTTTCCTATTTGCTTTATCAGTTTCTTGTGTTCTTCTCAATGACCAATGGTGTTAAAGGCTGCAAAGTAATTCCAAATTTTTATCTCAAAAGTTTGCTAGGGGAAAGGGTTTGGGTCATTCCTTTACTATATTGACACTATACATTTATTAAAAGAAGTAATGCCTTTTTGATACATGATTACAATTGCCAAGGTCAACAGTTAATACAGATTGATAACAGTAGTATCCACAATCAGGGAAAGCTTGCACATCAGTAGTAGTAAGACTGTTCCAGTGCTAACATGCTGATCCAAAGTCTGACTGTGTGGACCACGAAAACTGGAAGTGCTGTGTCATAGCTTCAGTAACCTCACCTGTTCAAAAACAGTACGAAGGAATGCTGGTGAATTTGGGGGGGTTAATGCAGTTTCTCCAGAAATGTCTAAAACATGCCGTAAGGTGTTGGTCTTCCCTAAAGATAACACAGAAACCTTTTTATGTAGGTCGACCTCATAAAACATGAATAAGACTCCAGAAAAGAGAACTGTTCAAATAAAATATGCAGTTTCATGTTATATTTAACCTGGTTCAACTGTGTGCTGCAACAAAAAAAAAGTCATCTCATCTCCTGTACCCCCATACTCCTAATTCTCACCTTGCATCAGGCCTAGTGATCATACAACCATATCGGAAGTCAGATCAGCTTGCTGCTCTCAGACAAGGGAGAGAAAAGAAAAAAAGAGAGGGAAAAAAAAGAGAAAAAATTAAAAAGGAAAAAACAGTGATTATTTTTGCATTTGGTAACTAGCTAACCCAGCCCACCAAGTAGTCATGAAATCATTAGAATGCAAGGGAAGCAACAGGAATGCTTCACTTGTTAGGGGACAGCAGGACCATTTCTTTCAGCAATGGTCTGCATTTATGTTAGGAAACATTTTATCACGTTTTTCACTTAATACTGTAATTGCAGAGTCATAAGACCTGAGCTTACACTGGTGTTCAAAAAAAGTGGTCCTACTCTGCTCCTAGTACACTCAACGTCCTCACACTGCTCCTTCTTTTCTGCTAGCAGCAATGCTAATTGGCTGTAAAGTGAATCAGATGAGGCAATAACTGAATTAATACAAAACCAGCAACACTTTTTTTTTTCGTTTACCCCAGAGCCATTTCTAAGTTTGGGTCGTTACATAGCCATAAAAAAAAAAGTTTGAGTCACGCATGGAACCAGTGTGACAACTGAGCAGACACCTGTCTATATCTACTGAGAATATATATCCTGCAGAGCAGGATATCACTGAACAAGACTTGTCAGAAACAATAACAGAAAGCAGTGAGAACGGCCAGGAATACAGCCCTATGCCTAGGGATTTTATGTATTTATTTACAGAGGATTCTCTACTACTTTAGATCATGTTTTGTCTTTTGCATTATGGTTTTTAGGTAAGATAATCAATTTAGAAAGATATTCAGATAATCTGCAGTGACTGTGAATGTCAAATTAGTATGATATCCTGACAACTGAACATTGTATGAACCAAAGCTGTATTGATATGTCTCTTATGTCTAGTACTGACAAGTAGGAAAAACCCTGAACACACAATGAAAACAGAACCCTTTCAAAATGGTACCAAAACTATTTCAAAGCTAATAATTACGGTAAATACTTGGTACACAATTGTAATGGTCTCAGAAACTCAATGTTTTAACAATCTATGAATACTCTGAAAACACAGATTAGTACTCCCAAAAGCAGAAAGCCAGCCAGAGGAAGAACCCAGAATGGCAGAGCATTCTCCTCCCATCTGAGACCAATCTAAAATTTTCCCTGCAATGCCAAAAACCTACTAAATACCTTCAAAACGCATAATTTATGCGCCTCATCTCTCTGCTATCAAGCAATACCTTCTTTCATTTCAGTAATTCACCCTTTTATTACTTAAGCAAACTGATGAATGGAGAAGCATCCTGTGTGAGTTTTCAATTTGTAATGAAAACATGTATCCTTCCTATCTGTCTCCCCTATCAGAAAAGACATCTAGAAGCACTTCTACGTTGTCAGAAACTTTTAACAAATAATATCCAACTATCTGTCCTTTCCAAGTGTTCTAAACATCTTTAACTGAGCCTGAATTCTGGTGAATGGAAAGATCCCCTCAGCTTACTGTTTGACCCGTCATTGCAGTCTAAGGACCTTCTAGTCAAAATTGCATTATATTTATTAATTGGAGAGCAGTTTCATGTCTCTTCATGAGTACAGTATTTTCCTACAACAAAAAAAAAAAAAATTTGTTCTAGACCAAAAGATACAACCCAAAATTTCTTAGTTTTGACAGACATTAATGTAAAACCATACACAAAACAAAGCTAGAGAAGGAAAAATTCAGTTTTTCTCACACCTCTGTGAGCTTGTTCACTGGGCTTGTTTCCTCTTCCCAGCTCTAGAGGATTAAAACTATACTGCAGTAGGTGCACATGTGCTCCATGCCCGTACTGTAATGAAAATACAACACCACAGTATTATTTCTCACCTGTTCTGGAGGCAGAAGCTTCCACCTAGTGCCAAAAAGATGTTAACTAATTAAGACATTTGCTTAGTATCTTCCCCAATTAAGACACTCCACACAAACTGTAACTTCTTGAAAGAAAACGCTCCTCAGAATTACACAGGTATACAGTCCTTCCAACCAGACCAGTCAAATAAAAAATCATGCAGCAGTAGTATTCTACTCACAGACAGCAGACTAAAGCAAGCAGAAGGGACATCCCCCACTGTCAGCTTGTTTTGACCTTTGGATGCAACACATTTGAGAGATCAGTCATTTTATCACTAATCTCTAGGTTGTAACTGTAGCCCTGAGTTTACCAATCCCTAGAAATTGATAAATATCTTTATGTGCATTTGATCTGCACTACATGCTCTAAAGTTCTCTCTGTCTTGTCTTTTCTGAAATAAGCATCTGCCCAATTTACAAAGAAACAAAAAGCACTGATGGGCTACTGATCTCATCATCACAAACACATCAATGGCAGAGATGGGAAAGAGAAGCTTTTTTAACAACCATCAGGTATGACAAGCCTCCTTAGCTCATTTATCTCACTCCTCCATAGATTCCTCTAAGAATCTCCTTTAAATATTTGCAGATTACATTTTTCTTCAAGTTCTTCCACTTTACAGCAACACAATCATGGAAATCTCATTACCAAATGTCATTCTTGATCCGTTCTCAGTAACCGAACTGTAATTTACATTCACCCCTAGACTCTGCCTCTAACAATTCAAAAAGATTAAGAATTCTTAGAGGAAAAGGTTTAACTGCATGCTACGCACCTTGGAAGACCCAAGCCAGAAAGGGGAAAAAATGAGCACCTCTACAGAAATCTCTGTGTTGGACAAAACATTGACATAAGGTTGGTTCTAAGACAACTTAAATCACTCTGCTGCCACAGTTTTACACTCCAGCCCCATGCAATCCTACAGTGGCATGTAGTACTCCCTAGCACTCATACTAGTGCTCATCAGACCCAGCAGATAAGCTTCCTACACAAGAAGGAAACTATTCTGTTCTTTTGTGGAATTTGATTTCTGCAGGTATTACAAGCTGAACCAGCTCACTGTAGAATCTGATCAATCCAGGTGTTAACTGCAACAGAGAAGGCTGGATCATAGCAATGACAGCAATGATCTGAACAGTTTAAATTGTCAAGACAGTGCCATTTTGAGACAGCAGAATTGTCTATAGCGAGATTTTTTTTTTTCTTCCTACATTTACACCTCCATGGTCACTATGCTAGCCCACCTTCCAACTTTGTAAAAACAAGACTGTCTGCAACTCTTGCTGTTCTGCCCTATGTAGATAATACACTCTCCAGTGGCTCCCACTCTGCCAGGTAAGAAAAATTTTCAGCAGAATAGCTATAAAGGCCCAGCTGCCAGCCTTGTTCAAGCATGACAAACAATTACAAGCATTAAGACATGCAGTTTACAGGTACGGCATCCCTTTCGCCTGCAGCCACAGACCTTATTCACCTCAAAGCATCCACAAAGGGCATGCACTTTCAGAATCCTGCCTCACCTTTAGTCCCAAGCATGTAAGGAGGACTGCACAAAGAACCATTTCAGTCTTAGGCCAGAATGATCCTGGGAAGATTGACAGAAAAACAAAAGGAAGCAGGATATGAACATGCACATCTCAAAAACTTCCAGTCATTATTAAGTAACTTATCTTTACCTTTCCACCTACACTTACACCACGACTCCAACCCGTAATCTCTCCTCATTGGCAGCTGGATAGTTTGCATGCCTGGAGTGCTGTGGTGAATGGATAAAGACTCTTTCAAAAGAACAGGCTGTGAAAGTGAGGAGGAGAGTTTATGCTCCACACAAAGGAGCGGATCACATATGTGCAGCTTTGCTTTGGAGTATGCAGAGCTAGTCAAGAGACTAGCAACAGCCACAATTTGCAAACATAGTTGTGACCATGTATTTGGATTTTTTTCCCTCTCTGTGAGGGTGGTCAAACTTTGTGACAGATTGCCCTGAGAGGTTGCGGAGGCTTTGTCTTTAGAGATATTCGAAACACAACTGGATATGCCCCAAGCGATCTCACCTAACTTCAGAGCTGGCTCTAGCTTTCAAGTTGGCCACTTTGAGCACAAGGCTGGTCCAGATGCCTTTTAAAGGTCCCTTCCAATCCCAATTATTCTGTGATTCTCCATGGCATTCTCCTGCAGTATGCCTGGCCTCTTATGTGCCTGCAACAGTAGGATGAATGCCCCACAATGTACTATTTCAGAGCTCAAACTAGATTTGTGGGTTCATTGGGAAATGTCCTTTCTTTCTTTTGCACAATCACGATCATCTG
>VYZM01003131.1:66993-83034 GCA_013398915.1 Dromas ardeola | reverse complement strand
AAAAAAAAAAGACAGTCCGTATTGTACTCGCAGATGTGTTGAGATGAGTAACAAGCACAGCAAGATGGTCCCCAATTCAATACTTGCACTATGTGGAAGTACAGAGCAAGAAAACCTTTCTGTATTAGAGGAAAAGCCTTCTATTAGCTAAAGCAGTTAAGCAGTTAATTAGTGTAATTCTAGCAGGGTTTCTCTCACAACATGAGCAGAATACCTGAGAACAATTTTGTTCTCAGGTATTATGCTCATGTTGTCAGAGCACATATAACACATAGGCTAACGAAAGCTTGCTTGAACTTTTGACAATTACAAAGGCATTTTAAAACTCCATATCACACTTTAAATCCTAAAATAGACTGGACCTTTAAACAGATACAGAATAATGTAAGCTCTTCCATTCAAAGAACAATCATTAAAAAGACACCATCACCATGTTAATTATTTTCAATATAAGGGGAAAAAAAAAGGCACTTTTCTTTTTTGGTTCTTCTTTTCATTTCAGTCTTTTCATGCAGCAAAGAGCAGATATAAAAGGAAAGCGTACATAGTTTAGTAGACATAGTTTATGAGAATAAGAAAATAACGGGACTTGTCCACAGCCACTGGAAGTCCTAGAAGTCCATATCAGTTAAAACACAAGTCTGCACACTGGAAGACCCATCTCAACACGTGTAACAACTAGACTTGGGAGAAAAGGTGGAGAAAACCGAAGCTACTGTCATTGCTTAAAGAACAGGTAATGGAGTACTTATCACAAATCTAGTAAAACAAGCATGGTTGCCAGTTTCATAAGGTAAGTTTTTCACATCAATACTTGTGGTATTGACACTTGTAGTATCTTCTAATCTCTCACACCCTGACACACACACTTTGCCCTCCTGATTTAAGTGCTGCAGCACGCTACCATTTCTGCAGCTGTGTCACCACCTGCCTTGGAGGACTGATGCAGCATTTAAAAAAAACCCTCCACCAAGAAGAGGCTGATTTGGTTTAAACTACACCAGTATGCAGACCTGGTTTACAATGCAACTGCTCAGAAAATTGTGCCACAGAACTCGCATAGGTGACACAGCACTGGAACAGGGACTGTTGGAAAAATTACACAGAAACCCCCAGCCAGTTACAACAACTGTCTTGTGAAACGTTAGGCTAATTTTAATTTCTTGACTCTCATGTACGTTAACACCTCTTTCATCTTGCTTTTGTGGTTTTTTACATTTTTTTTCCTCCAGATGGCCATTCCTGAGAATTCTTACAACAATTAAAAATCTGGCAATGCTTTCTGGCATTTTCAGATATGGTGACATGCATGTACATTCAAGATGATGTGCCCTACAAGTCTGATTTTCCTGGCTGACTATTCTAGAACACGTGCAAATGAAAACTTCAGTCCTTAACATAGCCTTCTGAAATGACCATAATAAAATACTTCCCTGCAGAAACATTCCTACCTTTACACATTGCAAAGGTAGCTTTGGACTGAACCCACATCTACCACTGATGACGTACTGACAATTACAGAAGAAACAGAAGGATTCTGAGAAGATCAAATTCGTTGTTAGCCTTCATTATTTAGCAACAGCTTGAGATAACAGGCAACTGTGCATTTAAGTATAGAAATCCCTGATAGTAAGGAAGAAAACTGCAAGGACACCCAGGGTCACAGAGTATAAATCCTTTCTTCCCATATGCATCGTAAGAAAGTTGTGTTTGGTGTCACAGTTCTGAAAGAAAACAATTCTTCCTAAAACATGCGGCAGCTTTTGAAATACACTGTTACTAAAATTTGTTTCTATGATAATAAAGCAAATGATTGAATTGCTGTTTTTTCTACTAGAAATGTATTTGTCTGAGGTATCTCATGTTGAGGTGATCACATAGTGACCTACCTCTAAACGCTGCTACCATTACAGAACCCCCTCTATATAGTCCATAATTGCCTACTAGTAATGCTCATGGCTTGGTAAGGTTTAACATCAATCAGACTGGCAAGTGATCAGTTTCCACAATGAAAGAACATCATAAACAGTTTCAAGTGGTTCTGAGCGCAGCACTGTCAACCACACACAATTCACTTCATGTCTAACTGCCTTCCAGTCCTTTGCACACAATGCAGTTTCTTCTCCAGCTCTCACTATTGAGTTACAAACCAATTTCCCAACTCTGCAGAGGAAGTAATGGTTGCTCTGGCTGTTGTTAGTAGCAGGAAACAGGCCAACACTGCAGTGCTCAACAAGGCACCTTGCCAAGGCCACTTGCCTCTTCTCCATCACTCCCAGAGCCATTTGCAGTACACCGCAGGAAAAGCTCTTACAGTAAGGTGCACTGCTGGACTAACAAGTGCCAGGGGACTGCTGAAACAGCCAGCAGGAAGAGGAAGTGATTATGTTTCCTATTATGTGACAGAAGGCAGTGGTGACTTAAGGTGATTCAAAAATATTAAGTTTTGATATTTTGATACAGCAATCGTTTTGTAGGTGTAAAAGCCCTCTCTTATCATGGATGTAGCTGGTAGAGTAGCTTTTCTTACCATTACACCAAAAACACAGCTACTTGTTACTCAACCTCACCCTTTTTCCCCGAACTTTCTATACTTCACAGAAATCTTTCAAATATCCCAATTCCTCCATGCTTATTTCCAACGATACCTAACCCAGTGTGAGGGGAAAAAAAAATAAATCAAAGATCACAACTATTTTGTTACTAGTTCAGACCAAATTACAAATGAAGGACAGATCATATGAAACAAAATCAGATTTTGCAGGATTCAAGGCTTAAATGAAATAGTGACTAATATTGCAAATTTCAGGCCCACACAGGAAAGCCAGATGCCTAAAGCAGCATACCAGCAGCTTTCACCAAGTTAAAGGAATCTATCTTCTAAATACTTTCTCTGCAAAAACAAAAGAGATCAGTTCTCAGATGTCATCCATCTGACTTAAGAAAAGCCAGCTGACCATGCACAAATTATTACTATTTAAGAACAGATGACTATCATGTCCTTTTTATTCCTCACCTAGGCTGATCACTTATTTTTATGTTCCCAAAGGAAAATTCAAGTAAGTCGAGGAAAAGTTCACACTTTGTTTTATGCTTTAGGACACTACAATTCCACTCACTCCAGCATCTTTAATAGTTGAAAGCTCATGAAAGCAACTTTCCTCAAAACCATCTTCCTTCACAGGACAGCATCAGAAAATACCGAGATTCCAAAAAGCTACGATAAAGGAACTGGTAAGTTGCTGGCTCAGTGATCTCAAACTTCTGCTATTCTCAAAGAATTTTAGTGAAGACATACTTGTATATAATTTTAATGAAAGAAAGATCCAAACTTTCCTAGCGCATTCTTCACCAATGAACAGTTCTTGAACTGTGTTTCCCTACAGATAAGGTGTGTAGTCTGTGAGAAAGATTACTGATAAGTCCTAGACCCAGGTGAGAAGAAAAAGAGGGCTCTATTCAGAAAGAGAAGACAAACAATGAATTATGTTTTGTCTCTTGTACACTAAATCTCATAGCATGCTTATTCCCTACAGGCTTCCTCCACCTCTACCCCGCATCCCACCCCACACACTCTGGCTCACAAGCTTTAATTTGTCTGGTTTCAAATTCCCCAAGCCTGTTATATCATTTCACTGGCAAACTTAGACAAATAGTTTCAAGTTACACATTTTAAAGGGACTCACTGTTAAGACTTCAGATATGTGTCTGAAAACGTCATGCAGCATGTTGTTAAAATTACCTGCCATTTATTTCAAATGAATATAGGAATTGCCAAACTACATTAGGCAACTAGCCGTTTAATTTAGTAATCCAGTGCTTTCCTTACAGCAGTAAATACCAGATGCTTCAAAGAAACACACACAAAAAATCCTAAATCTGACACTATCAAGCATCCCATCCATAAGAAAATTTATTTTAAAGTATGTCTTGAAGCTACAACTAAATCAACATAATACAAACCATTCCCTAAAAGAGCAACCCCATTCTCCTCTGCCCTCGTGTACTAGAGCTGGCAATTGTGTGACCACAAAATGAGTTGATGCAGCAAGCTATTTCAACAGAAAATTGTTAATTATTTGGGCACAGTTAGCGTTCCATTGTATTAGCCAACTCAACTCACACAAATGCCAGATCCTGCAAACGAGCAGAGAATTTGGTCAACCTTTTTTTTTGAATTAGATTAGTTTAGCTACAATATGAAAGCAAGCCAAGAGAGACCTGAAGTCTCTTATACAAGGCAAGCAGCAATAGCAAGGCTGGAAAGGGACAGGAGGAATGTGGCTGCTCCATTCTGCAGTAGATCATACTAGACTGGTTTAGCTTCAATAATTTAGCTCTCTTAAGAATCTTAGGCTACAGCCACACCATAGTTCGAACCATTTAAATCAGAACAGCTGCAGTATCAACCTCCACTTTTTTCCATACATGCATTCCTCTCCACTCCTGTCCAATGTTACGCACATCTGACTCAGTAACCATTTCAGCAGGTTCAGCCCACCAAAGAAGCAGAAAAATATTCATTGTTTTATGCAGCTGGACTTTTCCACTGATTTTAACTCAGCTTTTGCCTTGGAGATCTAGAGAGTACTACTGCCAGTGTGCAAAGGAAATAGGAATGCATGGCTCAGGTAAGCAGGCATGCAGTAGCACTTACTTAAGTAAGGGATAAATCATAGTTAATTTCAAAAACTATTTGATGAACTTAAACTATTTACAAAACAGTTTAAGCATAAATCAGTTTAAGAGTTTTCTTCTAAACTTAAAGGAAAAACCTTAATTCTACATCTCTTATATCTCATCTCATTTACAATCATTTTTAGACTCATGCTGTGTTGAGGCACCTAACCTTGTGCACACAGGTTCATCATGTGACCAGAAATGCTGGGGCTGGGGGTATGCTTGGGATGCTGGGTCATCCCAAATTTCAGATGCAGAAGAAAAGGAACCAGCAGGAACTGCTGGGGCTACACTCGTTGGCTTGCCTGAGAAGCCAGCCACGCTTCCCATCCAACCTGCAGTACAGCAAGAGTGCCCCAAAGAGTTGCTACAGCTGTGTCCACTTACTGAAATAACCCTACCTCTCCCTCTCACTTTGGCCATGTCAGGTACACAGCAAATCTTATCATTTGCTGACGTATACAGACAAGAGACTGAGAATAGTCAAAGTTTTCTACATCTGTCCTTTGCTCTGGACTTCAGTGACATTTACATCAATGTGCTCTACTGTCAAAGAATACACCACTTAATTGGTTGAAGGGCCAATTTTCAATTTTGGTATGTATCCCACTGTTCTGCTCAATTTTCCTAAGTTTAGAGGCGCCTTTTCCACTCTATTTTACCTCTGTGAGGTAAATCATGTCAAGCTTTTTAATGTCCTATGCTGAATTTTTGGTATCTGAAGTCTTCAGCCATGTTCCTAACAGTCAGCAAGTCCAGATATAGATCATATAATCTACAGAAATAACACGTTTTTAAAGTTTTAAATAACATCCTGTTATTTCCAACTTGACTTCATAAAGTTAACATTCTTTTAACGATTTACTTAAAAAATTGCCTAGGTTTTAAAGGACAAACAAAGGTCCAATCACAAGTGCGAGCATGTGAAAACCTATTACTTCCTCCAAATCCATGTATTACCATCAGAGTCTGAGCCCTGTATTGCTAAGCTTTCAAGACAAATAACGGTAGAACTGGAAGCAAAAGCAAGTTATTACCACCAAAGATACATCCTCTTCATCAAACTCTCTATCTTGTACAAAATTTTACTCAACTTGGACCCCTCACACAACAGTAGATAACTGAAAGGGTAGAGAATGCATTACCCTCCTGGATTTTGTTCCAGGACACCTTTTCCTAGGACAACTGAAGACGTTACAAGGAAAATGAAACAGAAAACTTTCGCTTGTGTCCTCCACCAGAAATCTGTGTCAAAACATGTGGGCAAACACTAGGAAAAAGAAAACTGGAGAATAAAAGAGGAGATTTTTTGGAAGATTCTTCTGTTTTTCACCTCTCTCAAACAGTACAAATTCTTTAATATAAGGCAATTCCCCCACCACCCCACACACACACCCCCAAAAAAAAAATATTAAAAAAAAATCACAATTAGCCAGTCCAGATTATCTATAAGGAAATTTCTGTCCTCAATCTTTCCGCATTTTCATCTCACTCCTTTTCAAAAGGTCATTTATGTACATAGTTTTGAATGAACATTTTTCTATGAAAATAATTCCCCTTTTTTTGCATTCTCTTTCTAGTCATTTCCTGAAGTTTTCTCATTCTTGTACTACACATTCCTCAGCATTAGTTTTCCAGCTTGCATACTTTATCGTTTCTTCTTGGAATACGCAGTGTTAGGAGACATTAAACGGAAGAGTGCAGAAAGGCCAACAATTCATGCTTGCCATATTTAATTCCCCAAAAACAGACAGAAGACAGGAAAGAAGAAAACATCACCAAGAAATAAAAACAACACTGAAATGCTGAAGAACCGATTATGCATCTTAGAGGCTGCAGCTACCGTCCAGGATGGCTGCCTTTGCAGAACACAGTGTGCAAACGACAGCGTACTCAGAGCAGTAAGATGTTTAGATTTTCTGATGAGAAGTTGCCTTGATTTGAAGACATCCTACAGACTTTCAAGTCTCTGATAAAAATCAGACACCTCAGAATAAGAGGCAAAACACATAAAAAAGTTCAGTAATATCAGAATCGAAAATCCTTTTTTCCCATGCATTTGTTTTATGCTTGATTGATTCATGCTACAATTAGGTACAAATTCTGACCAAAGTTCTTCCCCAGAGTCAGTTTTAAGATTTCCCTCCTGGACAGATTCCCCAATAAGGAATAAGATATAAGCTCAAAAGGCAACCTTTTCTTCAGGGATGAGAGTACTTTTATATTTTCTTCCCACACAGAATTATTCTAATATAAGTTTCAGAAACGTAATTCTTCCCTGGATCCCCAGTGGTATTTTTTTGACTGATATATGAGGAAGATAAATGGAAGAGGTAAAAGTACAAAACAACACTGCAGCCTCCTTCCTTTAGGAAATCCAAATTAAAAAGTTGAAAAAAAAGAAGTTATAATAGTAAGTGTTATGAAGCTTCATATTGGTGGTATTAATATTCTTCCTACAACATGAACTTATAATCTATGGAATCATTTTACTTAACATCTCTAAAACACCTTAACGTCTCGCTTTTCCTTTTTAATCGCCACAGGGAAAAAAAGCTAATAGGAAAACAGAACAGAAATCTCACATGTTAGTTTAAAACACTAAGTTGTAGTATTAGTTCAAATTATTCTGATGCGCATACTTTGTTTATCAGCCCCGTTCTTTTTTGGCATAGACATAACTATGCATCCATACAGCAGCATGCTTTAGTTATGTCACATATTCACCTCTAGGTCCATGACAATTTGTACCATCCACTGAAAATTCCTTTTCATTTATTTCAAATATGTTTGCTGTCTTCAAGTCAGAACACACACAGAAGAAAAAAATCCCCCTGAAACTCTTAAATGTAGCCCATAAACTTCAAGTACCTATGCAAAAATGAAACTCCATAATTTCTTCCTCATTCAGAGGTCCTATAGTCCTTATCCTGGAATCAACAAACTAAAGCAACCCTCCTCTCTGTTCTACAGAGGGAAGGCAAAAATAGTTCTAATACAAATTAGCAAAGTTAACAATTACATTTGATTATCAAAATAAATGCTAAAGAACATGATATCATGTACATCTACAAGACTTAGATGATGTATGGTAGCCTGGCCACATGGAATTCATTATTAAAGAGTACAGATAATCCATTTTACAATCTTTTTCCCAGTACCCTTCAGCACATTCCCAGCCTTAGCTCATTCTCACCAAGATTTCCATCCTCAATGGTCAGCACCACTTCATCCATCACCAAGGCCCGGAAATCTAGCTCCTCTTCACAGCACTTGGCCTTCAGTGCTCTCAGGATCTCCTGCTGAGGGTAATCTTCTCTGATGCGACGGTCTGTTAAGAACCACAGCCTGGGAGCAACTGAACTGCACATCTTGGACTTGTCTTGCAACCTTCAAGGTTTCCTTTCAATGGAACTTCTAGATGGTGGAGAAGATGAGATGCTGTTAGAGTACACAGGCTCCTATCTTCATGTTCCCTACAGTACCAAGTCCTACTCCCTCTGCGCAAGTCAGTCCTTTTCAGTGGAGTGCAACTTCCAGCCTTCAAGTGGGAAAATACACCTAATCAGCAACAGATTAGTGGGAAAGTACGCCTGATCTGCAACAGAACTAACAACAACAGAGACAAATACATTTACATTCAATGGAATGTAAATGCCAAAAATCAGGTCTTGCTCCTCATCCCAGTTTCATCCAGAAGTACACACTTCACATAACTACTGGCACTGGTAGCAGCATCCCCCTTTCTTGACAGTACTAAGGACTGAAACCATTTTGAATGGCCATCTCTGAAGGTCAGAATTTCAACTTCACAATTGGGTAATTCCTTACAATTGGAAATAACTCAGCCCCTCTCCTAGGTGCTGCCAGAACACTGGTGACAGACTTGATGTACCCCTTTCCACCATATATGGAACACAACAGAGTGTGCCAAGTTCTTTGTGTTAAAAAAGCAATCCAGAAGAAAGGAAGAAATCCAGAATTTTCCACATAAGTATTTCAAGACTGATTTGCTTACAAATATTTCACATCTACTGTGAAACATATTTAGTATTATCCCGAACATGGAAAAACCAATGGAATAAGGAGCATCAACAAAATGTTAAGAATACCAAACATTAATAAATGTAACCTAAAATAAAAGCAAGGTTTGAATCTCAGTTCTAGCCGTCTCTTGCTCCAAGATATTTTTTTAAAAAAATCATCTTTAGGCAAAAGGAACACTAATGAATTCAGCACCAAAACCAGAAAAAACAGTTTGAATTGAAGAATTTCAATGGTGTTAGACGTGATAATGTTACCTGAAATAAAAGCTCTTGAAATCAAAAGTAGTTTAGAGAGGAGATACTGCTTTATTCGACGTCGGGTGCTAGAGGGAAAACCCACAAATCTAGCACGCCTTACCGGGGATATTCACCCATTATTTATACACAGAAGATGCTCATAATTCCACCTACCTAATACATAACTCCACCTAGGCTTACATATTCATTAGGATGACCAAAAAGCCTTTTTGCACATGCGTATTAAATTTTGCAGCATCGGCAAAACACTTCTGTGCAGGCATGAGTTCAGCTTTGCTTTGAATACAGAGGATCTGGACTATTTTTGATTATATACTAAAATATCTTAAAAGCTTTAAAACAATTACAGGTACGTTAATGGACTACTCATCTACACTCAAGAAAAAACAAACAGCATGGTGGAGGGAACAAGAATTCTAGAGAAAAACAGAGGTGTTTTCTGTGACACATTTTAAATTTTCACATTAAAATAAGGAGGGAGAAATCATTGTTTTCACCAATGCAGCTTACATGAGTCTCAAACAGAATTGAACTCTGGGACAGAAACAGGAGTTTTGCCTGGTGGTCCTAATGACAGGACCTAATGTCAATAGAAAATGTAAATGCAGAAAGACCATAGGTATACAGCTGCTTTCATTTAATATTACAAAGAATTTTAATTTCTGCAGCAGGTCTTGGACTAAAGGATTGTTTTGTTACAACCATAAGAGCAAGCCAATTTATTTTTTTTTAATCAAAGTAGCTTTTTCTACTAGTACAGCTTTTTCTTAACAAGAATATAAAATTTTAAGTGGCCATTTCTATTCCTGGTACTGAGAACCATAATGACAACAAGCAAAGACTGTGACTCTTTTTCCATTGCTTTGGTAAATGAGGAGCAACAATAAAGCCAAGGACTAAAGTTCTTCA
The DNA here is from genome assembly GCA_013398915.1 of Dromas ardeola. Taxonomy (NCBI): domain Eukaryota; kingdom Metazoa; phylum Chordata; class Aves; order Charadriiformes; family Dromadidae; genus Dromas; species Dromas ardeola. Next base: position 73,141 of record VYZM01003131.1, on the reverse strand, counting down.
CACTAACAGACTGAAAGCAAGCAGAAGCGAGGAAAAGTCAATCACAGATGCAGACCTGCCCTTGACAGCAGTAACAACGCTCAAGGTAAAGCACGATAAGGAATGTTTGTTCCCTGCAGGAAAACGGGTATGGGAGGTTGTAAAGAATATCTTTTGATATCTCAAATAATCCCTTTTTCCTTCAAAGCAGCTGAAAGTGAAAAGGGCAAGGTGAGGCCTGGGCTTGCAATGGCTGACAACTGTCAGATCCTGCTCCACTTTTGGCTCTCTCAACAATGGATTTCTCTACATGGTAGTTTACTGAAAACTTCCTGGAACAACATCCTCAGCTAAGAATTGGGACAAGCTGTATTTTTCAGAAATGTCACTGCTACGGCACAGTTCAGAAGGCTTCTTGTCAATTTACCTTTATTCCTGCTACTTGCTTGCAGGACTGGGGAGACCAAACAGCCCCACCTATCGCCTCTCTTTTGAAAAGCCGCTCTACCTAACAGGATAGCCTATCTCATTTTAAAAATTCAGCTATAGAACAATGAGTATATAAAAAAAGATAGTAGACAGACTTTGTCATAATTTTAAAAAAAATAAAATCAGAAGCCATTACAGATTTTCAGCCTGTTTGGGTTTTCGGGGGTTGTCTGGTTTTTTTCCTTCTAACACTGGTACAAAGATACAAGTATTTTCTTTTTGGCAGCCTTCCCCCCATTTTGCTTGCTACTAACCCTTGTTTTCTTTCCCAACAGGGATTTGCTCCCATTTTTCTCAAATCTCTTTTCTACATGGCCCCACCTCCACCCCTTAAACCTGGAGAGACTGTGCCGTCATGTCTCCCCAGTTGTGATTTCAGCACTTTCTTTCTTAAAAATCAGCAAAGGATTGATGAAGAAAGAAAAAAAGGTATATCCTTTCCTCCATCTTTCTTCTATGTTTGAAAGGAGCTACAGCATCATCAAAAAGAGCCACACAGATATCTCAATTAGCACATTAAACCAGCAGGCATATAAAAAATGCCTTGAGTATGGGTATTCATCTCCCTCCTACTATTATGTCTCATTTCCTCTAAATCTTAAAAAGTTTTAAAACTGTATATACAAAGGCTCACATTCATCGTGAAGCAGGCAGGTAACAACCTCAAGTCTGGAGGTCAAGATTAAGAAACTCACTTTAGATCAAGCAACAAGCCAAGGGCGGAGGCAGAGATTCCCTGACCTCCAACACAGTACCGCTTTCTTTTTGCACCTAGAGAAATACCCTTTTCAGACTAACATTCTGCTCCTAAAAATAGAATCTACTTAACAGTTCAGCCTCTCTTTATAATCTCTATTTTGATTGTGTAAGAAGTCTCACAGAACACAAAACATGCAATTTACCCTATTAACCCAAACATCTTAACAATCCCTCCCACATTCTCAAGAAAATGGTCTGTAGGAGGAAAGCTTGCCTTGCAGTCAGATGCACAACAGCATTAAGCTCTCAAGTTGGACATGATTTCCATAATTTTTTCCTGAAAACCAACTCCACCCATTTCAATCTACAAGACACAGCCTCAGACAACGCTGGGTGTGCATAGAATACTTCCTAATCCATGAGAGCATCTATTGCAAAATAAGTATAGTATATGTAAGAGGAAGAGCAGATGTTAAAATGTCTTCAAGATGACACGTTGAAATGCAGTTTGCACTCAAAGCTACTATGGTCAATGTAAGTACAATCTTTCGATAACTAAAAGATTTATGAAGTGAAAAAACCATCATAAACTGAACTGCATAGAACAGGCCACGAGAGGTAAAAGGGCAGCAAAGTAAAAGCTCTATGATAAAAATCAAACTAATTACGTGTCACGACAGCCACGCAGTCACTGCTGCATCTGAACCAGAAAGATGCTGTGTGGAACAGATTCTTAGCAATTTACAGAGGGAATAGAAGGCTCACCTCAACTTTGAGCTGTGACATCCCTGTATCGCTTAAGCTAGGCTTTATTCTGGCATTCACACAGCAGCTTCCTACCCTCCCCATCACATGCAAGCGTATTTCCTCCTCCATTCCTTGAATCTGTAAAACACCTTTAGCAGCTGTTCTAACAAAAGCATTCACTGTGTTACTTCTCTACTTTACATCATATGCGAATATGTTTTATTGACGTAATAGGGAATTCAGCTGTTTAGAGAGATCTGGAAATCTTCTCTGAAGACCACCCATTTTTCCCTTGAAGGGGTCTTCACAGAGAGAGCCTTAGAGACCTGCCTCCAGGAATGGGAAATTGCCCTCCACTGTCCATTTGCTCCTTGTCTGTCTTCAACACCCAAAAGCCACAGAAACTAGACTAGCCTCTTTTTCTTTTTCATCATGATGTATTTTCCCCTAAGTTTAAACAAGAAAACAATTATTAGGAGATATTAACTAATTTATGTATTATTGATAAATTAGTGACATAAGAGATAATCTAGTACGCAAAAAGATCATTCTGTATCCTTTCTATTCAGAATGTAACTACTCAATACCCTTGTAAATTAGAAGTACTGGGTTGTTTCTTCCCTATGGGACTGACAAATGGAATCCCAGATGTTTTGCAGCAGTAGGAATCAATGACATCTAACTATCTCAACTGCTCAACTTGTGATCTGATGTTGTAGCACACTCCCATTGACTATAGTGAGATCTGGGAAACAAGTTCGTGTAACAATTAATACCATTAGCCCCTCCCAGAACCACCTCTTTTTTAATCCTTGGCTCAGGCTCTCGCCCTCAGTTACAGCACTATGCAGCTAACACAACCCCATGGATTTCAGCAGTTAAGAGAGAAGTAAAACCTAATCTTAGTTTCAGCTTACCTCTAGCTCTACCCACAGCTCAGATAATGATAATAAAAATCTCATGGAAGTAAGAAGGAAAGAGCAAAGAGACTGACAGCCACAACTGCCATGGGAAATGGAGAACTAGGAAAAATATAGCTCCAAGCACTCGCCTCACTACGAGTAACACTGCACCTTCACATTTATCATTAATGCATAACCCTTAATATTTGTTTGCAGAACAGTGTTATTCAAGTTGGAAAAGGTATTTTGCTTTCCTTTTTATTACAGATTAGCTAAGGCTTGAAACTGAGGACACACTTCCAATAAACCAATTGTCTCTACCACTACAGCAGTTTCTAGAATGCTATTTTGGAGGCCACACCTCAAGACACTGAAGACCTAAGAACAGTTGGCAGATGCTCATAAGTTATCTCCTTAAGGAGTCAATCTTAGGTAGTAAACTGGTTAAACAGTTAACGAAGGGTCATCTGGTATATGACCCAGCATATGATCCATTATACACTGTCATGGAAGTCTCTGCCTCATCTTAATGAGAAGGGAGCAGTATTTGAAACATCCCAGAAATATGACTTTCTCTGTCATAGGAAGAGCAGGTCTGAAAACAGTTCACAGATATTTCAAGTATAAAACACAACTATTTTTTTTCCACACAAAGATACCAGAATGATAATCGTCTAAAGAAAATCTGAAGGAAATATATATGGATGATGAATATAACCCATGGTGATATATACAGAGATAAAAACTGACATCTTGAACCACTTGTTAAAATTGCTTTAGAAAAATAAATCCAAGATAAATCAACTCATTCCTGACACTGCTGCTTCATGGTGATGCTTAAGGACAACATCAAGAAAAATTCCTCTCTTACCTACCAGAGGCTAGTTTTCCTAAGCCTGTCACATAACTGTTTGAGAATCTTTGGAAAGAACACATTTTTAAAATTTGAAGAATCTGAAAAATTACAATATTTATTTAAATGCATTTTATGTAATATATTGAGCAGCTGCAGCGCAGTCTGTCCAGTGCTGCTGCATTATCATCTGCCCTCTACACATGCATCATACAATGTAAAGTCACTGCAGGCAGGTGAACTCCAAGCATACATCTTTGAAAGCATATCACGGTATTCACCTCCTTTTCCCTGTGAGATTTGTAGACTGCAACAGTCAAAGGATATGGAAATATATTAATCATTCCCATTCACTCCCACTACAACCCCCCACCCCTGCAGACAGGCAACTGCACTCCCTCCGATGGCTTTCATCTGCTTGTCCCCACCTTTGCACTGAGTAACGTTAAAGATGCCAGCAGCAATCCTTCCAGGTACAATCGCCTCTAAAAGGCAGACATCCACACCCCCCACCCTTCCTCCTCTATGTTCATGCTTGCAAGTAGGTGATCACATTCCTCACTCACACACCCCAGTTCCTGATCTTCATTGAATAATCTATTCTCTTCCCTCTCTTGCAACACCAGCCCGACGCTGGTCAGCATCAGCTATCCTCCTACTTCGGTCTTAGTATTTTTTTTCTACAACAGGCTCTCAGCTTTTTTATCCCCCTCTACTCTGCCTGCGTGTGCACTCATGCCCGTGCAAATAAAACATACATTTCCTCCCACCATCAGCCGCTTTTCTGAAGAAAGGTTCTTCCTCCTCTGCCCAGGTTTCCCTGCAATGTGGTACAATACACCCCTCTCCCCCCCGATCCGTATGTACACAGCCAGTTTTCCCTCCTCCCTTCCCCCACCCCACTCTGTCTCTGTGCACGCTTCTCCCAGAGCCCGGAGTGGGGGAAGGGAAGCATCACTGTATGAATGAACGGGCTGAAGAGACTTACCAGAAATTTGCTGAGGAAGGAGTGGAAGATGAAAAAAAGATGCCAAAGATGGGTGCTTCCTTCAGCGTGCCAAGTGCTGCTTCAGTTCTGGCTCCCTTAATGAGGTCACGTGTCTTGCTGGGTACCCCTTTTCCTGGATCCTCCACTAACCAAAACAGGCGGCAAGGAAGTCTCCTGGATGCCTCTCTGCACTGCACTCCAAAGGAGGGGAAGGTTCTACTGAAGCGCCCAAAGCAAGGAAGGGATGATGATAACAACGTTCTCCTGGTACTAAGATGGGCAATGTCTAACGGATGCCTCAAGGACCAAGACGGATTTCTGAGGGGGGAAAGGGGGAAGTAAATGGCTGTCAAGATAATTCCCAAATTGTCCTTCCCTACGGGGATGGAAGGATGGGAAGGAGGAAACAGAGTACTGGTGAAGAGCTGTAGCTTTCTATGTAAATAGACTCAATCCTTGTGTCTCTACTTCCTCAGAACTGAACCCCTAAATGACTCTGAAGTCACCAAAACCTAAGGAGACAAAAAGGAGAAACATCCCTATTAGACATAAACAAACATAGAAAGATATCTAATAAACTAAATCTCAAGGTACTGACCAAGACGGTAAGCAAAGCCAAAAGACAGAACGAACACAATTAGGGGAAATGTGCAGCTTCAAATAATTTACAGAAATACACTACCACAGAAACCCATTTTAAGGGAAAAAAAACCCAGAAGGTTAAGCAGTTTGTTCCTTTACTATAAAATGTGCATTCAAAGATAAATCTGTATCTACAGGTGAACATGTGAAGAAATTAAGTTTCAAAACCTACAAAAACTATTCCTATTTATTTGTGTGAGTCTTTGAAACCCTCCCCCAGAATAACATTCAGATGAGGAGACTGGAGAAAAGTATGTTTCAGGTCAGAAGCATATATATTCCTATGCATCAGGCACCACTCTGCCACAGAAAATAAAACAGTCGTTTATGAACGGTTACCAAAAAACCTAAAATGACAAGTCTAGAGGATGCTTGCTTAAAGATGGAGATAAAGATCAACGGTCGCACGTTTTGAAAACGGAACCTAGGTAGATCCTAGACAGTTAAATCACCCATGTGCAATTAGCTCTTTAAACACCAGAAAACAAAAGAGAAGAAACCTAGTTCGAAAGATTTCGCTGCAACATTCAACGACAGGCGCACACACCCCTGCACCACGTAAAAAACTACCCCCTCCACCCCCCCGCGCACGGCAGCGGTTTTTCACCCCGTTTGCAGCGGCTGCGGGCACCCACGAACGCGCGCGGGCGGGCGGGCAAGCCCGGCCGTGCAAGGCCGGGGGGCGGGGGCAAAGAGCCGACCTCCACGCACACGCAGGACTACACCCCGCCGGCGGAAGGCGCCGGGCGAGGAGGCAGCGCTCCGACCTGCCGCCCGGCAGCCGCGGCGCGGAAACCCCCGCTGCCCCCCACCACACGCACACCCCCTCGCACACCGAGCGGCCGCTGC
>VYZM01003131.1:670-52156 GCA_013398915.1 Dromas ardeola | reverse complement strand
CCGTCCCGGCACGTCGTTTAGGCAAAACAGGGATAGGGGCTTTGCAGTGTCCATGTGGGAAAAGAGAGGAGAGGAGCAAAGGGCTGGGGTGGAAAGAGGCGGCGGCTGAGCGGGGAAACAAGGGTAGAATTACCGGCGTACGAAGGAGCAGAGGGACTGCGTAGGAGGGCAACGCGAAACGGACACGAATGTGTAACGTAGACACAATAATCCGTCCCTGGTGCTGGGCCATCCTGGGGGAATGGGAGGAGCGCGCTCCCTTCGGACGATAATAAACTCTGGAATGAGGGTGTGGGCTGCTGCTCCTCGCTCCCCCCCTCATTCCAGATGCATGATGACACCGCCTCCCACCATCTCGCTGGCTCCTTTTTTTTCTTTCTTTCTTTTTTTCTTTTTTCTTTTTTTTTTTCCCCAAATCATATTTTGAAGACAACCAAAAGTAGAACGTGTTCTGGGTGTGGCTGCATGTGATTTACCCAATAGCCAAAGTGGGGGGGACTGCTGAAGGGGAAAGACAGAGCGTCTGCAGCTGAAGGGAGCGGAGTCCGAGGGCTGCAGTAAGTGATGGGGACCCTATCTATTCTCTCACAGCTTCTCAAGATAATTTAAAAGTAGAAGACGGTAGAGGAAGATAACAAGGAGAAACTTTCATTGTGTGCTCTGTGTGTGTGTGTGTGTATGAAGGGGGGCTTAGCCACCTGGATAAGAAAAGAGATGGAGACAGGAGCGAGGAGGTGGAAAGAGAAAGAAAGTAGATGGAGTTATATGTTCAGTCCAAAATGTTTCAGAAACACCTGGAAAACCAGCCAGATGAGGAGGGAGACAGGTGGGAGGGAGGCTGGGAAAACCAAATGGTCTTGAGGGGGAAATGGAGGCAGCAAGCGAAGAGTTTCCATGCTATAGGGGAGGGTATCCCCGTTCCTGCGTCGGCTTTCCTCTGAATCCTCTCTCCTCCACTCCACAGGGATGAAGACGTCTGGAGCCTGTATACTGTTGTGTCTCATAGCACTCTCCTTGTCCCCAGCTGGTGAGTCCTGCCAGGGGGAGGATTTCTTCTCCACCCCGGCCCCACAGAGTTTTCTACGCAGACTAACATGCAATGACCTAAGGAGAAAGACAGGGACGTGTAGATGGAAAGTGAAGGGGGAAAGACCGAACAGGAAAGGCAAGGTGAATCATAAGGAAAAATTCAAGAACTTGGGACTGGTTCCCATATGTTTCCCCTCTCCAGTAAGTACTGGGAGTCGCAGGAGTCAGAGGTCCACAGCCACAGAGATATTTGGGTAAGCAAAACAGACAGGTTGGGTTGAGAAAGAGGGTTAGCTGTGCTTTGTGCCTACTATAGGCTGCTGTACTACTTGTGTTTGCATGATCTGCAGAGCATTTCCCAGTGCTCCACAAAACTTGTTCTGTCATAGCTGTGAAGCATTTGCTTACTGGCAATGGTTACTAGCAACCGCTTACTAGCGGTTCCTGCTGGAATGGCCCCATTTTAGGCCACTTGATTACCAGGAGGTTTTGCAGTTTTTTGTATAGCTGTTTTGAGAAACCTAACCTCTGTAGTTCAGGCCACTCGCTGCTGCTGTTGTTGTTGTTGTTCTGTTACTCCACTTCTTTGTTTGCTTGGGGTTACTTTGGCAAAAAATTCAGGTGGGATCAAATTTGTTAAAAAAAACCAAAAAACAAAAAACCCAAACCAAGAGGGCAGCATCAGACATCATAGTCAGAAGATTCAAGGCAGACAGCAAAAGAAGATTAATTCCGGTGAATGGAAAAAGCTTCGCCCAGGAAAGACCATATGTAGGAGACAGATGACTGCACCTATCACAATCAGATCAGGTCATCTCAATCAGCTCTCCTCGGTCCTTCCCTCATGCTGAAGCCTGATTCTGCTCCCAGTAGAACTTTTTCTTGCAAAGGTGTCATATTTGTGACTGTGAATCAGGAAAGTAAGGCATCCAGGAGATGAGCTTGTAGGTGGCCTACAAAGTTAGATGCAGAAAAAAAAGGCTGTGGTTTTTATGATGTGTGAAGGAGGCCTGAAAGAAAGATTTCTTACTTTCGTGTATTTTATTTTAGCATTTCTGTTGGTTTTGTTTGTTTTAACTTGGAAAAATACAGGGACCACTGGCTGGTCTGTCATTGCCTCTTTTGTTTTTGGGTGAGCTACAGGTTTGTTGAATTAGGGTTGCAGTTTTCTCAGACCTCAAGGATGAATTTATTGCAACTTGGACAATAAAGTCCAGGCATTTATAAAGCATATGAACTGGGTACATGAGCAAATATAAACTGACGTGATTGAAAATCTGATAAGAAAGTCACATCTTTTGTCTCCTCTCCTCATATACAGAAGTTTCACTTCACTTGTGTCCTGTTGTTTTAGAATTGGACCAGTTTTCTAGTTATCTCCTAGGAAGGAAAAAAAAAAGCTAGTAAGAGCTGACTTTTCAATGTTACAAAAAAAGGGGGGAGCCTCATCCCTTTTCCTGTATGACTCCTGTTTCAAATCGAGCAGCGCTGGCCTCTGCAATGGTTTCAGAATTTGTGTCCTTCCTTTTGTATCAGAAACAAATGAGAAAGTGTTCAATATAATTTTTTTCCTTTAGTTAGAAGAGATTAGCCAGAACAGGGAAAGTTTTGGGCTGCACTACATCATGCACGTAAGTTATTATACATGTCTGGCTATCCCTGGGTCAATCGCCAGCAGCTGAGCCCTTGCTGGCAGCTGGGTGGGGAAGGGAATAGCAGGGTCCAGCGACTCCCGTAATGCTGCAGAGCAGGATTATATTGGGTTCCCAAGAGTCCCTTTGCAGCCTGCAAGTAACTGCTCTTGGAATGAGGAAGAACTAAGACAAAAGCTTCAGACCTGTTGGATTTTACCCGTGCAGTGCTCCCATTAAGAACAGAAAGCAAAAGGCTGACTTCATAAGATGTAACAGGGTGTACTGTTTTTTGGGCTGGTCCTGCACACATCCCTGCAGTGCCCCAGATCAATGGGTTCTTCCTGCCAACTCCTTCCTTCATCCCAGCCCAGTTATGCAGACATTTCCCTCTTCTGTGGCTACAAGGAAATATTTTCCTATTTTTGGCTGCTGTAGGAAGCAGCTCTCACCCTTTATATTTGGACAAATGAACAGTCTAGCTCAGTTTCAGTTTCTCGTCTTCCACACAGCATGCATAGCCAAGCCTTCGTCGTTCTCCCTCTCCAGAGCACCCAGGACCTGAGAGGGGAAAGATCATCTGCTTTGTGCTCCATACCCAGGCAGGATGATGGACCAGATAATTATTTGCCTAAGGAGCTACAAGACCTGCAGTCTGTTTCTTACTGTGCGAATGACTCAATCTGTGACCCCTAGCAAATAGTTTCCATGACTCAGCTTTGTCTTTTATAAAATGGAGATAGGGATTTTGACCAACCTCCAAAGCAGGGAGGCAGTGTGCAATTTGTTTTCAAAATGCATCAAATGGGGTCTCAGAAATGCAAAGTCCCATAGCAGATCTGGAGGTATTTATTGTCTTGTTCCTGTGCCTAGCCTTTGACCCTGGTGAAGCAGCAGGGATAGGATCAGGACGCACTGTATCCACAAGTCTTTGAAGAACAAACCAAGCCAGAGTGGAGGCTGGGGCAGAGAGGAGATAATTTCTCTCTTCAGCAGAGGGCAGTGGTGTCTCCTGGACACCATCTCAAAAAATATTTCACAAAGCCTGCAAACTATAGAAATCCCCCTCTCTGTCTTTTCTTCACTCCCCTCTATTCTTTTGCAGACTGGTTTCCATGGATGGTCAATGGGCAAGAACTGGAAAGTGCAACTGGTAAGTATTACAGGCATGTTATGTGCTAAAGACTGCTCGTGTGACCCAGTTGTCCTTTGTACTTAACAGCCTGATTAATTGCAAATGCCCTTCTTCGTTTCCTTGCCTCTGACATTATGAGCTTGCCTTGCAGTGAAGATTAAACAAGCCCTCCAAGACAACCTGCTAAGTGTTGTGTGTTCTTTACAAATAATTCACTGGTGTTCCATTCCTGAATACTTAGCTGAAGCGCATGAAGCTATGTTCACAGTCAAGGGTTGTGGGAGATCCAGGAGAGCTGATAACTCTTCAGCCATGAGATGCTCAGGGAACTTTACCACTGCTCAGGAAAATCCCAAGAAAAAGGGTGCACAAGTGGCATGGTGCTGTGGCAGTGAGGTCATTGAGAAAGGATATTGACTGGTCGTCATACTGGCTGTGTTGTTGGGGGTGAATTGCTTTATCCCTCTGGACCTTTTTCCATTTCTTTGACATGATAAGATAAAATGAACGTATGTTTGCATCATGCTTCAGCACCCAGCAGAACCACAAGGGTCTGCGTTTTCTTCAGACTGAAGCCCTTGCTATGATCCTGTCATGTGCGTTACCTGGGGTTTCCTGGAAAACTATTCAGAAACCAGTCCAAAATATGTCCACCAAGCTTCCCTTTCCTTCACACTTTATCCCTCCATTGCACCTACGCCAGCTTTGGCATCCATTGCTTTTTGAAGAAACTCATCTGCTGATGAATTTCCGCAGTCAGGTCTAGGTTCTGGAGTTGCCTCCCTCATTCTCTGTGGTGGGTGCCTCAGCTTTCTGTCCTACTGCTGCAGGAGCTATCAGCATCCTTGGTTCAGATGTCTGTCTTTCCCATCAAGATGCCCATAGTGGCCGTATCTGAGAAGTCAGAATATGAATCCAGAATTCAGTAAGGGTTGATGCAACATGTGCACTTAGAAATCCAGTCCTAGGCCAGACACTGAAAAGGGGGATGGATACGGGTGGGATGGGGGTACTGTGTTTGTTGTGTATTTGCTGGATTGGACTCCACTCATGAGCCATGTCTCATGAGCCTACCATGGTGGCCAAGGTAATTCAAGCTTGCTATGGGAGCTATGCAGGGAGCCACAAAGCAAAGACAAGCTCTCTCAAGGACATTATCTCTTTTCCAGGTGAAGTTAGCACCGACTCTCTTATCAGCACCTCTGGTAAGCTCCCATTTCTTTGCAACTTCAGGCTTCTTTTCTCCTTTTCACCTTTAGTCCTACCTGCATAGCCCCAGAAATTACCCATTTTGCTCAGAAACTCCTCTTCCCCACTTTTGACATTTAGCAGTGCTCTTCCAGCATTTATGGCTGTCTGGGAGTCCTTTCTGTGCTCCATGGGGGGAGATAAACTTAGGGTGGCTTAATGGCCTGTTCTCCAAGGAAATGCCAATCTCAGCTGGTGTACCAGGGCTCTCTGAAATTGCTTGCACTGCAGGAAGCCATGAAATCCAAAGCTCATGCAGCCTGGGCTTCCAGTAAGGAAGAGACTAAATGGCAAAGGAAAGAAACTGGCCAGGTTCACCAGTTAACTAGGCAGCACTGGGACACAGACTGCGTGCATGTCTGCTGACAGCTAGCAGCTATGCTTGAGCGCTCAGGTGACAGCGGTGACAAAAGAGCCGAAAGCAAACTCTGAGCAGTGGTAGGATGGGGAGGTGGAAATACTGTTCTTTTAGTACTTCTTTGCTGTGCCTGCAGCTATGTCACAGGGGGGCAGCAAAATGTGTGCAAAACACAGAATAGATGGAGGACACTTGGAGATGATCACTTGTAGCATGCAACATGCCTCCTTAGAGAGCCAGGCCTTGCTGTGGAGATAGCCCTAGGGGTAGGACACAGACCTGATGGGAGTGTAGGCATTTACAAGACAGGCTAATCCTGCTGGACTCACAATGGGGAATGGAGGAGAGGGCCAGAGGCTCAAGAAGAAGCCTGCCCGCTTTTTCCGTATGAGTCCTGTTTCGAATCCGGCACCTCTGGCCTCAGCGATGGTTTCTCTCTCTGCTGGGGCAGTCTCTCAAGCTCATCCCTCTGAGGTGGTGAGGACCAGGCGGGGCAGGGAGAAGGAGGACACATCTGGTGGATGATATGGTTCAACAGACAAAGGAAAAGCAGCAGCGCTTGGTGGTTGCTGGGAAGTGTGCTGTGTGTGTAGGAGAGCTCATCTGAGTGATGTCCCGTTCTCCAGGACAGCAGCTCCATGGTCTCTTCTCTGCCCTGTGACTCTGCTCATCATCTGGCTAGAGTACTGTGGGTCAAGTTGACCAGCTGTCATGGGACAACACTGGAGGATAAAAGTGGAAGCACAATATTGTATACACAAGGTGCATGATCCTTGTGGGAATGGGAGGTGGAAGCAACCTGTGTCAGTCTCACATTCAGTGCGTAAGACCTGACAATCTGTAGGAGGTTAGATAAGACTTGGTCTCCAGACCAAACTGGCAGTGGCTAACCTACATCTAAACCTGGAAAGACTAAATGTGAAGCCTTTACAGCATTTTGGCTTCAAAACATTTATTGTTGAGGGATCAAGAAGGAACTCTTCACAAAGGATGTGCCAAGGGACCCTCTACAGCATCCCATCAGCTCTAGGACACCCAGCATATTTGCAGGGAAACCCTGCTGTTACTGTGACAAGTCAGATAACAACACGATCAGGATTGTCTATGAGCCATATGTGGCATGGCTTCTGGTCAGGAGTGGTGAGCCATCAGCAGAACTGTGGGAGGGAGAAAGAGGCTGAAAACTCAAATTAAGATCTTTCAGAACACCTTCTCTTTTTCCAGCTGCAGCTATCACACCACCTGTGCTTCTTAGTCCTGGTGAGTTTATTCTCAGTTCACAGCCAAATGTTGCGGGCCCCTCTTCTGTCTCCTTGCCCAGTCCCTTGCACACACAGAATCCTGCCTTCCCTGGCTGCCCCTAGCAACAGCCCCGATGCCCAAAAGACTCCTTCTCTCTACACCCACGTGTTTTGTCTGTGCTTCTGGCTGACACTATGGCACGTGATCAGGAAAGTATAAGTCGTCTATAACTGTTGATGAAAACTTGCGCCTGGCATTCAGTCCTCCACGTTCCTTTCCAGTTGGTCACTGGGTAAAGAATAAAATGTACTGGTTTACTGTGGTACAGGTGGGTTGCTTTATCAGAGGGAATAACAAACCAGTGTCCTTTTGACCCTTTGTCATGGACATTAATGAACTGGTGGTCTGAGGATGCTATTTCTTAAAGGAGTCACTGTTCCTTAGGAAGAGGCAGTCACAGGCTCCTTCGCTTCTTGTCTAGATGGACAGCATTTACAGCAACTAAATACATTTACCTGACATTTTGAATGTCAAGATTTTTTGAAAGTCAAGATGCCCTTACAGTGTAATTTTGAACAGTAGTGGTAATGCTTTATGGTAAAGCTTGGACAGATTTTATCGTTTTTGACTGCGTAGAGTCATACTGGATTTGTACCTTCTCTTACGGTTTCAGGTCAGTAACAGTGATATCTTTTTCCACATTAGAAGTTACAACGGAGGGCTCTTGAAAGAGCTTTCCAGTTGTTTGTTTTGAGTAAGCTGGTGTCTAGGAAGGAATCATGGTAAATCACACTAACTTTGCTACCCTCTGTATTCCAGTTCAGTCTGACAGTGAAACTACCACAGCTTCATCAGGTACGTTTGAGTTTGCCACCTGCACACCCTCACAGACCCACTTTCATCCACCCTGTTACCTCTCCAGGCAGGTGCTGGCAAAGAACTGAGCTTTGTCTCCTCGAAAATTCCCTTCACCCTGTTCCTTGAGTTAGAACTACTGGAGAATGACCGTAGAGGAGGATGAAGTCTTCCCCTGGGTGGCAAACCCAGAAGGGGAGGAACTGGCAGATCACCAGACCAGACAGGATGGCTCAGTATTCTGTCATTTTCAGTGGCCAAGACCTGGCATTTCAGAAGGAAATGCAAGAAAACACACCATAGTTAGCTATGGGGTTCATTGGCCAGAAAATAAAGGAACCAGGTTTGCGTCCTGAAGTGTGAGATTGCTGATCTATTAGAAACACGTGTCTTAAACATGCGACTACAATACATTTTGTTTACTTGTTTCTGTCCCCTTTACAGTATGTGCCTTCTGTATTGAGGATTCCCAGTGGGCTTGTTTTGCACTTCACTCAACTTTCCCTTACTTTTGTCTTAAGAAGCAAGGGGACCAGAAATGTCTGCCTTATTTTCCTCTTGTCTAAACCATCCCCATCTCTCACAAGAAAGTGGAAAATAGAGGCTGGGCTCCTTCCCTAAAAGCCTGGAGGATAGTACTTAGTGATGAAGTTATATGTGTGCCAGAATAAGTGCACCTGCCAATGATGCTGGATTGCACCTCTGTGTGCGTGTCTGTGTTCCCAGATTGTCGTGAAGAAAAGTTCCCTTGCACACGCCTGTACTCTGTTCACAAACCAGTAAAGCAGTGTATCAGCTACCTCTGCGTTACAAGGTAAGAAACCAGCAGTCCCTAAGAAAAGCCCTAAAAACTCTCCAGAAACGGCATGTCCAGTTCAGCAATTGTTTCCTTTGAAAACTAGAGGTTCCCTCGGGGAACCAGTTGGAGAGATGAATCCCATCCTCACAGTGTCCTCTTAGGGTGATTAATTAAAAGAACGCCATAACTGTTATCTGTGGAGCACTAAGGAGCTGCATTGTGCCACATATTGTAGTCCATATTTAAGCTATTTGGCTATTAATGAAGTCACAATAAAGATTACTTTCCTATTGACAACAGCCTTATTCTAGACTAACTAATCCTAAAAATTTAGGATTTGCCTCCTCATCAATTAATATACATGTTTATTGCCTGTATCCCTTTTTTATTTCTTTGGATCCCTGTGTCTCTCTCTACTGTCCTTGACGTGCTCTTGGTGACTTGGTGATCCCTCAGTGTCCGTCGCATGTACATAATAAACAAGGAGGTGTGCTCTCGCATTGTCTGCAAGGAGAATGAGGTCATGCAAGGTGAGTGATAGCACAATCTAGCCTAGAAGAATAGCTGCAGCCATCTCATAGAGTCTCCAATCTAACTAATTACCTAGCCCCAATCCATATGTAGTACTTTCCCTGGACTTGGCCTGGGGGAGCTGTAATGCAATGCAGCCTTGCATCCAGTATGTGTGCCATGAAAAACACTGGGAAGTAGATATAATACTAGCAAGAAGTATGAGAGCTCTGCCTTCCTCGATCTTGATCATGCTCTACTAGCTCCAGACACACCCTTACTCAAAGTAGCATTCCTTTGAGGTTAAAGAGTAACTCTCAGTATTTCAATTTGTGAATAGAAACAGGATCTAGTCTAGATTTCTTATACGGTCTGTGTTTCAGCAAAATATGAGCGACTTTAATATGTATTGTACATTAATAAAGCCAGAAGGAAATTAATAAAAGCCTAAGGACTTGTTCACTTGCTTCATGTATGTGAGGATTCAGCAGTTCCAACAGTTTCTGTAAATGCAGTGAAGGATGTACCTCTAACTATTCTGGTGGTGAGGAACTTAAAGGAAGCTTTGATTATCTGTCAACATGTGTGTGTCTGCTATGTCTTCAGATGAGATCTGTCGTCAGCTGGCTGGCCTTCCTTCTCGACGTCTCCGCCGATCTGGGCAACCCCTGCATCTCCCTTGCAGAGAACTTCTGGAGCAGCATCGCAAAAGGCCTGATGCTCAGTGAGCTACCAACAGCAGGAGAGAAAAAGGAAGGGAGAGAACAGAAATCATCATCCACTACCTACAACCCAAGACAAGTCCTTCTTGCTTGTGATTTCCCCACCATTTCCTTGCTTCTCTACCTTCCCCCACATCCTCTTCTTCAGGTGCTGCAGTACACAGAGTCCCCTCTCTGCTAGACTGTCACAGTAGCTGTTTTCATCTTCAGATTTAGAAGATGAGGATGTGGGATGCTCCCCTCTTTTCTCTCAAACTCTGTTTGGCAGGCCATGAACTGCACATTTCCCAGAGGTCCTTATAAATGTACTGCATCTTCTTTTGTTTTGCCCCTGCAGAGAGACATGCATGGGGACAGGATGTAGTCCTCTCCAATGGTATAGATGGCCTAAGCTGCATTTCATGGAGGAGTGCAAACCTTTGTGCCCGAGGACTCCTGGTCGAGATTTCTTGCATGGCATCAGTATGAATTCGGATATGGTTCATCAGCCTGAGCCTCTCCAGTCCTCCTGAGCCACTGAGTTTGCTGTGTGATAGCACAGCCTCCTCCTGTGTCTGCTGGCCTTAGAGAAGTTACAGAACTGGGAGATGAGCTGTCCTCAACCCAAGGCAAACCTCATTGTCCCTGTATGGCAGCAGATCATTTATAACTACCTCTGGGAAGTTCTTTGTCTCAAGCCCATTGCCTCCCTCGCACACAACTGCTACTGAAAGGAAGAATTCTGGATTTAATATGGCATTATATTTTTCTCAAGAAGATGATGTTGGAACAGAGTTCCGCCTGTTCTTCTCCCCTCCTCTCCTCTCTCCCATTCTGTCCCTCCCTTCCTAGTGAAGAAATCTCTTCATGCCCATTCCAGGCAAGTTCCAGAGAGCAGGAAGTATGGCTGCCTCCGATCCTAAGCCTAAGAGAGACCACGAAGAACATGTGTGTCCTTGCAGAGCTGGGAACTTACAATGAATTAACTTGTCCTGGTGACTTGTCTTGGTCTGGCTACCTCCAAACTCTCTAGTTGCTGAGCCTGCTTTCAATATCTCCACTTGAGTTCCTACCTCCTGACCTAGGAGTTCCTGCACAAAGCAGAAGGGAGTCACAAATTGGAATGGGATGTGGCAGAAGAGTCATTGTCTGGGATGTCTGGGATCCCTGGGTTTTCCTGCAGGTTCTCTGGCTGTGCTGACCTGCACAGAGCCAGGTGCTGGTGGGGAGGTAGACATATCTGCAAGTATAAGCGCAGAGGCAGGCTAGCCTGGGGAAAAGAATTCACTCTGGTAGCACTGGATGTCTGTGGTCTGCTCAAGAACTTTGTTTTCCAGATATATGGAAAACATTTCCAGGTATATGGGAAGTTATCCCAGTGTAGGGTAAGTGGGGAAGAGCTATCTGAAGTGCGTTAATCACTCTATGTGACTCTTAGTGGCATGATTCTGTGGGGCACCTGAGCTGAGCAGCTTAGCTCACTGCAGCAGATCAGAAAGACCCTGTCTTTAGGATGTCTAAGTGCTGTTCCTGACTAACAGAAAGCCAGTTTGCTAGTGTAGGCATTCACCCCCCTCACATAATGTAGTCTGCTGCTGAACTGAATACCATTCAGCCTTGCAGGAGCACTGGTCTGCTGCACACAGTTAGGGTCACACAATATAGGGGACAGTTTGCTGCACAGAGGCAGACGTCTCTGAAAAAAAGAGCAAAACAATTCATGTAAGAGCCTCTCCCCAGGACTTGGACTTCTGTTGTGTGCAGCAAGAAGCTGGTTACATCCTCTGCGTAGGGGAAGAGACCCCTGTGCAGACACAGATTTGTTTTATGTAAGGTCAAAATTGGCCATAGATGGGCTAAATCTCTCTGTATTAATTCAGTATACAAAAGAAAAGATTCCAAGCTATGCAGTGACTGGAATTTCATCCTATACATAGGGGCATGGCACCCCTACACAGAGGATGGTGCTCCTCTTGAGTACTTGATGCTCATGAGACTAGGGATGGAGGAGGAATTTCTCTGTACTGAGAGTATGCACGTTTCTGTAGAGAGGAGGGCACTGAGAGCTTGATCTCAAAGACATACAAGCCACTGTCAGCCATTGACTTCTATGGTGGGATGCCTGTGGAATTTGCCTGTGTGGAGGAAGGTAGGATGGAGATGAGATGTTAGAGGGAGTTCTTGGAAATTGGACTAGGCCAAGTCTTCACCCTGTATTTAGAGTTGAATGTAAGCTGATATAGATATAGATATATAACTGTATAACATAGCTACTGTACAGTATGTAGAGATTTAACATTGATGCAGTTTGGGGAATGGTTAGAAATCTTTCTGTTGCTTGCTTTCAGCAGGGACAGGAAGAGGTGCTCCTCTCCAGGAGAACACTGTTTTAATGCTAGAGTACATATAATGCACACAAAAATATTAAAAGAAAATTTATTGCCTGTTATTCTTGGCAACTCATGTGTTTGGGTTTATTTGTCTCTAGCTGTATTTCCTCCAGATTGGTGAGCAGACTTTACTTCAGCCCAAATCCGTTTTTTTTGGATGTCTTTACTCCCTGATAGCCGACTCCTCCGCTGCCATCCTCCCTTTCTGAGAGGTTGTTATATTTTCTAGAGATACAGAAAATTATCTTCAGCATTTCTTTTCCATGGATAGTTCTGCTACATTTTCATGACAGTTGATAGCTGCTGAGCACAGGGTTAACTCCTCCCAGCCCATGAGATTTGTGCTGAGAACGCATTTTTTCACTGTGCCTGTGCCATGACTTGCTGGTGGAGAATTACCATCTCCGAGTATAATGGTAAGGTGGCTGAAGTAAAAGAAGAACTGGGATACACCGTCTCAAAAGCAAAGAAGAATTTGTTCTCTAGAGCCATTTAACTCAGTAATGGGAATAACTGAAAGACTACATTAAAAATTACATTTCTAGGTCAAAAGGATTAGGAAAATTTTTCTTTCATTGAATTTCTGACTTTCACAAAGATTCATCAGGCACTAACTGTACATATTTTGGTTGAAAAGGTGGAGCACGCAGCGCCGGGGGGGGGACACTTCAGGCAGTGTCTGCATATGCAAACAGTCAAGTCTGCATTTAGATGGTATTTCTAGAACAAAAGTGGCTGTGGCCCAGATTACCCATTAAGCTGCCTCTAACAGTGTCCCATAGTTCTTCAGGTCTGAACCACACAATGCAGGTTATTGCACAACACTATCCCCTAGAATCAATACTCCTTCCTGGCTAATGCTGTGCTGTCCCTGTCTCAAACTGTTACAATGAAAACAGCCTCAGACCGAGTGACTGTAGGTGTTGCTCCCATCTACACAGACCTGCACTGACTCATGGGTTCTTGGCCTTTGCAGTGTCCTGTTGGCATGTTCCACCAGCTGTGTGGGCAGAGTACAATATATGCCATTGACTTTTTAAACTCAGTTTATTCTTCCCTTTCCTTGCACTACTGGGGTCCACAGAGAGGTTTCCCTGTCTTCATTAGCACTTATCCCATACACAGATTTATGTCCCCTGCCATTCCAACCTGAATTGTCATGGTGTTGCATCACCAGTCTCCAGACGTTGCCTGTTCTCAGCACCTTGCTTATGTTGCCTTCTCTTGTAAGCTGGGGAAATGGTTTTAAATAAAGCTCCAGCTAGGTATAGTTTCTCGTGAAATTGGACTAGCCACAAAGAAAGCTGCCAGAGTCCCACTTTGGAAGCATGATCTAGAGTTTGTGGCTGATTTCCATAAACTCTTGTGACCTGGAACGGGAGTTAGATGTCCTGCAGTCACTTCCCACACAATGGTTGTTCTTGCTCATTTTGCTGTCACAGCGCCTGAGTACTGATCAGTGTTGCAAGCTTGAAGGCTGCTGTTTCAAGGCCAGTGCTCTGTTGCCTGGTCGCCAGTTTGAAGCGGTACCTCACTCTGCTGGGTGTAGGGAGCTGGAGCTCCCCTCAAGGGAAACTGGCCACACGGAGGGCTTTCTGCTGCTCCTGAAAGGCAAGGGTTGCTCCACCTTCCCATCTCTCCTTCTCCTCTTTGTTCTCTGCCTCTGTTTTCCTTATCTCTTCTCTTTCGTATGTTCAGCTCAGAGCAAGAAACACAGTGAGGAGGACAGTGGGGCTGAAGTGGGGTGGCAGGAAGGGTGCTCGATGAGGTGACACACGGTGTTGCCAAGTGGGGCTGGGGACAGTGCTTGGCCCATGCCAGCTCTCCTTTTTCTCTTGCCCTCCTGTTCTCATGCGCTGTGGCTCCCTCAGCTGCCAAGCTTGGGATTTTCTGAAGGAAAGGACATATCAGTCAGAGCAAGGAGGGGACAATGGCACCTCAGGTCAACTTGTGCACTGTGGGATCAGCAACTGCGTGCCTTGAGGTGGCAGCCCCCTGCTTGCAGAAACAAGGTGAGGAGGAAGGCGGCTGCTGTGGGAAATCATGGGGAGGCTGTTGGAAGCAGCTGCCATGTCACCTGTAAGCTCTGTGTTGCCTGGATCATGTCCACAAGAACCTGCAGCATGAACAAAACGTCATCAGGCCTCTCAGCTTGGAGGGATCCCTTAAGAGCATACTGCTGGATGGGGTGTGGGCTCGTCCTTTGCAGAAGGGAGTGGTGCTTGCAAACCATCCAAAAAGAGCACCTTTATTACATAAAGAATAGCTGGGTTGAAACCAAAAGGGATTTTAGTTTAATTTTTTTTTTTTTTTTAAATTAAAAAGAAGATTTTAAAGGTGAATAATCCCATAACTTCTACTCCTGGCACCACATGGTCTGACATTGTTTGACAGTGTACATTTGTCCAGTTGTGAACAGCCCCTCAACTGGGGCACAGGAGATCTGAGTTCCATTTCTGGACCTCCTCTTCACCTCCTGCTCACTGATCTTCAGCATATTGCTTTGTTTCTCCCTGTTCTCTGCCATCCTTAGCCCTTGTAATGGAGCAAGCTGGAATAAACTCCCACAAAAGAGAGAGATGGATTTTAGTC
Source organism: Dromas ardeola (assembly GCA_013398915.1). Lineage (NCBI taxonomy): Eukaryota > Metazoa > Chordata > Aves > Charadriiformes > Dromadidae > Dromas > Dromas ardeola. Next base: position 37,666 of record VYZM01003131.1, on the reverse strand, counting down.
CATTTAAAAAAACCTAAAAAATCTGTGTGAAATATCATGAACTAATTTAATTGTCTATTTTTGCTATTAATGTAAATGTTTTTTTCAAATAAAAACATTTTCAATAATATAAATAATATCAGTTAAAATACAAGCTGCATGTACTTGTTGCTACTATGTTGACATATACAAAAAGACTGAATTGGTGAAAGCAGAGCAAAGCTTCATTTCATGAATAAATTATCTTTCAGAATGCTGTTTTGGACATTTTACTAAGATTGCAATTTCCATACAAATAAAGCTTCTCACAAAGGAGACATTAACAAAAGGATGTAATAAATATACGTAATTCAATATGTCTAAGTAATCAGAAATGTGAGAACTCACCTGCTCAAATACAAGAATAAATGTACAGGAAGCTGTGCATTTTTTTAAATAAATGTCCTTACTGAGATAGTATACCTTCCCAGTTAAGATCATAGATAAAATTACATTGAATGTTAGCAAGCAGAGCTAACTTCAAAGCTAATTGATTGCTCAGAGCCTCATCCAGCTGAGTTTTGAAAGTCAGCAAGGATGGCAAATCCACAGCCTCTCTGGTCACCTATGCCAGTGCTGCACTACACTTAAGATGAAGAATATTTTCCTAACGTCAGATCAGAAATGCCTTTGTTGCAGCTTTCATCTGTTATCTCTATTCTTTTTGCTGTGCACCTCTGAGCAGACTCTGGCTCCATCTCCCCTACAATACTGCTGCAGACAATCGAAGCAAGAATAAATAACGAGAAGAAATGTTATCGTTCATAAAAAGCCTTAGTTTTATTGCAAAATAAGGAATTTTAATTATTGCAATTAATCTTCCTTTAGGGAAACTGTGTTAAAAATGCAAAACGTGATGAAAAACCATGATTCAATTAAAGGATTTACACTCTGTGTCCCTAAAGCAGGACACTTTGTCTGTGCTCATACAGCATCTACTTCTTGTGCACTACCTTTTTAGCCTGAGGCCACTTTCGATTTCTCTGCCTTGGGTTTGGTAGCCTTGGGTTTCACTGGTTTACCCTTGGCTGAATCTTTGCCTTTTTTGGTCTGTCAGCTTTCATATTCTCTAAGCTCTTGATTGCTTTCTTGGCCATGGTGCCTGCCAGTTTCTTGGCTTTCCTTGGGATTTCCTTCATAGCCACAGCTATTCTGGGCATCTTGGCAGTGCCAGTCAAGGGTCAGGTGGTTCTTGGCCTTTGCTGCCTTCTTGGCACCTTTCTCTTGGCTTGCTGAGTTTAAAGGAGTTAGAAGCACCAGGTCCTCTTGTGCTGCCCTTTTCCAGGCCCCTGAGCCCCGGCCTGGTGCAGCTGTTGTTCTTCTGTACTGCACAGACTACTGTTCCCTTTCAGAGGGGTGAGAGAAAGTTCTTCTGTGCTTCTTGGAGACCGTCATCGCCCTCATAATCAGTCCCCCGGAGACTGGGGGCTTGCAGGATTTGGATCCTCCTGCCATCTTCGCTGGCTTCGTAGCCAACGCCTTAGAGGCTGGAGCAGCAGTGGCATGTGCAACAGCAGCAGTTGCTTCAGACATGATAACCAGCACAGCCTACCAACACGATGTCTTGACTAAGGTTTTGGTTTCACACTGATGCACATGTCAGCATGCCGCCTCTTTTATTGGGTGCCTTGTACCTACAAAGCCTTTCCATGCTGAAAGCATTCCTGTAGGACTTACTGCTCTGACTGTTCCTGTGTAGCACCCAAGACAGATGGTATTAGAAAACACACCCACTAGAAAGTGCTTATACCTCACTGTGTGTAAGCACAGATCAGCTGGAGCAAGCTAGACTGTCTTCCACAGCCTAGGCTTATCATCCAGCCTGGTCTTTCTCTGGAGGAAGGGTTCAAAAGAGTTTCTTTTCTGCCTGGTGCAGTGTGAATGTAGTTGTTCCTGAGACTCTCTATACCGTGGTCACAAGTAATTTTCTCATCAGCTCTGCTTGAGCCCAGCACCGTCATTACATCATTTCTCTTGGGTCCATTGTCTGTCAGCTGGTATCTTTGTAGTTTTCCTTTGGTTTAGTTTAGGAAAGGCATCTGAACTCTTCATAGTCTCTGCAAGCCCCTTTGTTATTTCTGTTCCCTGAGAGGCCCCAGGGGCACTGCTTCAGGGTAGATTTTTGCCTCTGCAGTCTGAGATTTTTTGGTCTTGTCACCAGTTTTCCAACTGGATGGGACCAAGCTAGCTACCTTAAAATAAATGTGCCTGTGCCCTACCCTACCTTGTACCTGCACAGAAATTATAGAAGAGATGAGTGGACACGGTGTCCCCTCATTGGGTACAGAGTGGGCAAGGGGAAATGAACTGGTTGTGTACATGAATGGAAGAGCTGTATATTTTAGTGAGGTATAGTTGGTTTCGGGCCACATGTGGGAAGCAGAAGCAATGCTGCAAGCATTGTCTAAAAACAATGGACACCAGTGAATTAAAATTTCTGATAATAATAATTCATAATCAGTAGTTTCCCAGGGTCTTTTTTTCCCTTTCATACTCTTCTTTTTTCTCTCTGCTTTCTAGGAGCTTCTACCACCCTTTTCACCCATGCTTTTGGCTGGAACGTGAAAAGGTTTTTTTAAATTTTATGAAATTAGCTGGGAACTTCTCAGACTTTTGGATACCCGCCTCTCCCTGGGGCTAGCTCAAGTGTGTCACAACTCTGACCTCACTTCTTACACCAGAAACGTGGGAGCCTGCCATGGGGTCATCGTTAAAGAAATACTGATGCTAACAGCACAGCTAGGCGTGGCAGTGCACTTGCACGGAAGGAAGACAGCAGAGATATCACAGCAAAGGAGGAGATTCTCATCATGTAATGAGAATCAGTTTTCCCCCCACCTTCTCCCTCTCTTCATTGGCCCCAGGGTAGGTCTCCCATTCCACCCCCATTGCCGAGAGCACTGCGCCTCCTGAAAGAGTATCAGGAGCAGATCCTAATTCTACTGCCTGACCCTTTGGCATTAGTGAGTAGAGGTTAGTGGTAGCATCCCACAAGCCTTCTGGATGTGGCCAGTGATAAGAGCATAGGGACAGCTCTGAACTCTGGGGGGAGGAAGACGAGAACTAGCAAGGCTATGTTAAATCTTCTGAAAATGCTTGCTTTGTTGGTAAGAAAACTTTGTAAGATGCAAGATGTAAGATGCTTATGAGGACCTCCAGCCAAGGAACACTTGTACAGCTGCAGGAAACTCTCAAGGAATGTGCAACATACTGCTCTTAAGTGAGCTCCCAAGCACTTCTGCCCCAGCCTCCCCAGCAAAGCACTTCTCCAAAGATAACAGGGAAATTAAAATCAGGATTATGATCCAGGCCCCAGGTGCAAGCTCTATTTGCACTGACAAGCATGAGCTGCAGCAACTGCACAAACAGGAGCTAATAACAGACAGCTTTGGTCTGCGAAACCATAACCACAGCTAGAAGGTGAGTCTCATTGTGAAAAACTGCGGTGCAAAACTGAGTTTTCTCCCCATGACTAGCAGATGATTGCAGAGATATGAAGCCAGTGGCTTCCATCAAGGAGGGGGAAGATGTGATTGGGAGCAGGGTCTGGGGTGCCCAGACCAGGGGACTGAGCTGTAGGAGAATGGAGTAACACTGGAATGCAACCTGCAGCTCCCTGAACAAAAAGAGGGTGCTCTCCAGGTCTGCGCAGCATGGAGTCAGAAGCCAAGTCTGATGGGCCTGACACACTGGAGCCTGGAGTTGCATGCACTGCGATGGGAAGCAGCAAGGTGCAAGCAGCTCTGGTGGGTACTTCCCCACCTCCAGCTCTCAGCATGGGGAAGGTGCATTCTGCTTTGATCGTAGACTCTGTGTTTTTCTTAGTGTAGATGAGATAAGCTGTCAACCATGTCATGGCCTCAAGCTAGAGAAGACACTTGAGAACATTTAGTGCAAGTACTTGGACCCTGGTCACATTTCTTACCTGCATTCATGGCAGGGAAGCCATTCAGTAGGTCTTAAACTCCTCAGCCCAAACCAGCCCCTTTCCTTCCTTCTCACTGGTGATCCCAGCAGGTGTCAGTCACTGGTAGCAAGGGATGGAACTGCTGCTGTCTAGAGACATGTTGGGGGGAATTAATACAGGCGGGGAGAGAAAAAATTATGGGGTCACAGAGGCAGGATTAAGGGTCATTAGTTCCTATAAGGAGCTCCAGGCTGGGCTAGCAGAGAGATGCAGGGCAGGAATGAAAGGCACTCACAGGACTGTGGTTGAAAAATGTGTACTCAATTCAATAGTTTCAACCTAATTTGCCTGATCCCCCAGCACCATAACAAGCTCAACAGTGGAACAAAAATAAACTGCGAGTCAAGTCTCCAGGCACAGGTTTTGCAGTGCAAGCCTGGAAAGCCAAATTACTAGTAAAACACATCATAACGTATAAGCTTAGTGCACATCCAGCAACCAGATGCCCTCACTTCTGCATCAGTGGCATCATCTACAATCCTGCAGCATGCAGCAGTGCACAGCATGAGGGTCCAGGTTTCATAAACCCACCTACCCCCCTAGTGGCACCCCCACACATCCTGAACTCCTGCCTTCTCTCCTTCCCACTTCCTTCTCATGACCTTGAATCCCTGCTCTCATCTAATATAGGTGCAGCCTCAGTGACACTCACTCCACAGTGCTTTAGATTTGCACCACCACCCTGCAGGTGATGTCCACCCAGGCAGACCTCACACACGTCCTCACAGCTTTCATTTATCTCCGTGGTGCTGCATATTCCACACCATGAAAGACAGTGTTTTGCCATGACAATGGTGAAACCTTCTCCGCAGGCATGGCATCCACAGCTGTGTATCAAGATGAGCTGGCAGCTCTAGGGACAAGGCCCTTTGCCCCATGTCCTAGACAGCAAGCTGCCTCTACATCTAGTGCAGATATTTTTTACACCCAGGACTGGAGTAATGGGAATGGTCTGCCTGGCAGAGGTGCCTGAGCAAGTGCATTACTTACGTGATGGGTCTGTCATTCAAAATAGGGTGATGAGTCTTTCTGGAATGAACACAGAATAATGTAACGTGCTTATAATAAATAAATGCTTTAATATATGCTTATATTAAATAAGGGTATTACATTATATCTGCTTATAACAAACAAGCACATCAGCTTATTTATTTGCCTGTGTCCAACTGCAAGGAACTCTACTGTTCCGCTGCTCGAGGTCTCTGTGCAAGTCGGTGTCCGTGGTGCATCAGCACTTGTTGAGCAGAGAAAGTTTTTCTGCTTGAGGTTTTCACTTGAGGCGAGGGGAAGCAGGTGTCTGCGTTTCTTGTGTTCAGCATAAGAACCAACCAACTGGTGCTGTCGGCGCTTGTTTCAAAATGCGATTTCTGAGCAAAGGGTGAATGGAAAAAATAAATATGTATTTATATCGGTACACACCAACACATGACTTCCTGTTGACTAAACAAGCAACCTCTCCTCTGCTTTGGAGCTAGCTAATTACTTTTAATTATTCACCGCATTTTTACTCTCTGATTTTTTAGTAGTTTGCTTTCTGAATCTTTAGTAACAGTAACGGTGATATTCCTCCTCCCCCCTTACACCTGACCACTGCTCTTCAGCCTGCTGTTATTTCTCTGTTGTTCTCACTTCAAGACAGGGAATAGAGCCCTGAGCACAAGAAACCTGAAGGGATCCTGATAAGCTGGAGCAGTGTCTCTTGCTAGATAATACTCCAAACACACCAGCACAGGGACCCTTTCTAGCCTTCCCCGCTAGCCTTTAACTGATCCAGGCTTTGATCAGAAACAGAGATGGAGTCATCTTCAGTAAAATTGTTTTTCTTGCACACCCCAAGTCCCTTCTCCAAATAAGTTTGCATTGAGCAGAAAGGAAGGAAAACTGGAGTGGTCAGCATCTATTCTTGTGTAATAGCTCTCAGGGAAAAGGGTCCCAGCATATGTTAAAGATTTGGCAATTTACAGCCAGGGAGGAAGCTGGACTAGCAGCTAGATCAGGGATCAGCAACCTTTCCATGGTTTTCCAAACTATTTTTTCTTTTTAACTAGAGCAGAGATGACATCTGCTAATGAGCAAGATCTTGCCTTGGCAAGAGACTTCAGCTACTGCTTTAGGCAGAACTGCATAGGAGCTGAGGGTCTCTCTCGAAATGTCACCCTAGATGTGCTATGAGACACTAAAAACACATCCACATCAACAGTTTTCTGCTCTGGGGATTGGAGCTAGAGGCAGAGAATTGCTGCCACTGACTTTGTGCACTCGCACCTCCAGTGTGAGGGAAATTACTGGTCTAAAAGAGGAGCATTAGAGAGTCTATATCAGTATTTAGACTTGAGAACCCTGCCAAAGACTGACATAAATATAGTTCATCTGTTCATTTGCTTGTTCTTTCTTTTTTATCTCTGTGGAGAGCAAAGAGGCTCTCAACATTGAAGGAAAAGAGCTGATGTTTTAAACATGGAAGAATGAATTCCACTTACAGGCAAGACCAGAGAAAGGATCTAGTTAAACGTTTTATGAGACTTGACATGTTAAACCTTTGAGAGAATCATTATGCACAAATTTAATTTATGGGGAAGACCAGGCTGGCTGTGAAGATATTTCTTGACTCCTTTCAGAGCAGAAAATGTTACGTAAAATTTTCTGCAAGTTTGTCTATGGAAATTAGGAGCCAGAACAAGAATAAAGCTGAAGCGACTTAAATTTATCTGATGAAACACAAACAGTTGTGATCTCTAAGAAGCAGATTTCCCGGGGCATGTTGCTCTTTTTATTTCCTTTTCTTTTTTTAATGTCCCGTGTAACAAACATCTCCTTGAATTATTAAAAGAAAAAACTAGTATGAAAGGTTGACAAAATGACTCTTAGTCTGACCTAGGAGATTGTCACAAGGTGCTGCTAGGGCAAAGGCTGAAAGGGGACAACTGTTTCATTAGCAGGAGTGTCCTCTTTGACTGTGCTAAGTAGGACAGGGATTCGCAAGAAGAGCACGCTCTTCTAGCTTTGGTCAAACACCAGGAGCCAGATCCTCAAAGCAGATAACTGCCACAACTCTTGAGACCAATGCAGCTGCCAAAATGTGGATTCGTTGAGCATGTGCCCTACCCAGATATTTCCCCAATGTGCTTCTTTTCCTGAAGTGTGCCGTGCCAGCCGCTCTCAAAGGCAAGTACTGTCAAAGTGCTGGGCTAGAGAGTCATCTGCTCTTTTCTGGCAAGTCATCTCTCCTGTTCATGTTTTTGCATATACTGGTTTCACACAGCCCTAGCATGCTGAAAACCAGTAAAATTAATAAGGAAAGTAAATGAAGCAGAGAAAAAACGAAGAACTACCGTAGCGTGAGGTAAACAAAAGCCCTGTTTCTCAGCCGTAGCGCTGACTGTGCCCCGCTTGAGGCAGAAACGGAGCAGAATGTGCCCCGGCTGCCTCCTCAGCACCCTGCCCGGCCGAAGCTGCTGCCCCCTGCCTTGGCTGTCCTTCAGCCCTGCAGAGGGGATGGGTGGCTGGGCAGCTGCTGTGGGGCCGTGGTGGAGCCGGGCCGGGGGGGCAGAGAGGGGTGTTGGTGGAGCGAAGAGTGTGCATCCTGAGCGTGAGCCCAGCTGTGACGGCCTACAGCCGCACGCCTGCTGAGTGCAGCCGTCACACCGAGGGTCCCGGCAGCCACCCCGCCACCGGTTACAGCGCCGGTGCCACCTGGAACAGTGGGATCAGACCCTGAGTCATTCCCCACTGGTCCTTTGCATTCAGCTTTGCCATGCAGGTTCACCACCGCTCCTGGCATGTTGACATGGCTAAGGCACCCGTGGCCATTTCAGGCACCGAAGTGGGGCCCCCTCACACCCTGAGCTCTCTCCGGAGCTGGGCTCTCTAACTCTCCTCTTCAGCTTTGCTGTTGCCCTGTGCTGCCAAGCAGCTGCTGGGCCTCTCAGGTGGGACATGGAGGAGGTGGAGGAGGCCTGCCAGCATCTTGGTGTTCCTGTGCTGCTTCCAGCTGGGCGGCTGTGGGGCTCTGGGCAGAGCTCCCTCCGCAGTGGGGCAGCGCAGGGTCACCATCTTTCTTCAGTGCACAGCTGCATGGCCCGAGGCCCGGAGGGATAGTGTGGTTTTGCCCACATTCGTGTTAGTGGTACACAAGCTCCCAGGCCCCCCTCTAACCACTAGACAATGCTTCCTGCCTCGTTATGTTATTGACATTAATTCAGAATAATTTTGCAGGCGGGGAGGGCCCAATGGGGAGTGCAGCAGGGGGAGGCGACCAATGGGTGCCAAGCATCTTTCAGAACCGATGCCCCTTCGCATCTCAACCCTTTGCTCTTCAGCTCCTGCAGCTCCAGAGACCTTTCTAACTCCTCCCTCAACCACACCCCGGTGAAAGCTGGCAGGGGGTAGATAGGGGTGAATGGGGAGGGGACACACGGGGCAGTCCACATTTCTGTACATCAAGTCAGAGGGCTGCACAGACGGAGCCTGCGAGACAACCTCCCTGCAGCACCGTCACCTGAGAGAAACCCTGGCAGTCATGGACAGGTAAAATGAGTGCCTCTAGTTTCCTGCTCGTGTAAGAAATTAGAGTCTTTCTCTTAGAATTAACCTGCTCTACATTTGATACTCACCGTCCCTTTCCCCATCTGACTCAGTGATCTAACTCCCCGCCCCGTCCTGCTCTTGCATCTTGCAACTCCATGTCTCTGTCATCCTTTCTCTTTGACTATTTGCCACTATGTACTCTTTTCCCTTTCTGTCATTTCTCTTTCTCTTCACGATTCTCTGTTCCTTTTCATTCTTTTTCTTTTCTAGAAACAAAAAAAAGATGACAGAAAGATGAACATTTGGATGCTATCTGCTGCTTAAGCATCTCAATCCCTGCCCACTCTTCTCTCCTTATCCACCTATTCTTTGTCTTGCATCAGATTTGTCTCTTACTCTGTTTCTGCTGCTGGCACCCTTGTGCTCATAAGCACAGACCGTTCCAGCATTGGATTCCTCTACTTGCACTGCAATTACTCTGTGAGCTAATTATCACTAATCACTCTCCACAATTGCATATCATTCACACACACAGGGGCCTTCACTCTGATTTGAGGATTGGCTTCACGAATCTTTATTTGAGGAGAAGGTCTCTGTTCAGTCTACTTTGTTGACTGGGTATAATCACAGCTCCTGTGTCCTTGCTGCTTTCCCTTGAGCTAGCCTATAGCTATAGAAATTGCACTTTGTACCTAACTGCAAATTTGCTCAGTTGCTCCCCACAACATCTGGTCATTCATTATTTTTCTTATACCAGTCACATTCTGAAATCCTCCCTAGCAAAAAAACCCTGGGACAGTAAACCTCAGAGAGAAGGGAAAACAGGAACTGATGTTAATCAACATTTCTAGTTGAACAAATGGCTTCTGTGATTCAAAATTGTCTTCACTTTGTTCTGATACAAGTGATCATTTTATTTTTCTGGAGTTTGGGGTCATTTCTTGTTCTTCACCCTTATTTGCATCCACATACTGCTCCTTGGGGGCAAAACCATTAACAAGATAAAAATGGGAAGAAGTGAGAAAGGGAATGTTAGAAGAAGAATCAGAAACATTTTGAAAGCAAATGTTTTTTGCCCAAAATTTCACAAAAAAGCAAAGAGAAAGCCTGTTTTCCCTAAACTTTTTCATGTGTTGAAAACCATTTTTCCATGTGGGCTTTGATGAAACATCAATATAATTGTCATTGTTTTTCACTTGGCTTATATGGTTCTTCAACAAGTGATAGTATTTTTCACAATTCCTCTGCTCTGTTTTCTGCTGTTGTGGCACATTCCAGGTAAGAGCTTTGCAACCCTCTGGTCTATCATACCTGCTCATTTCCTGCTATCCTCTCTGGACAACCTGAAGTGTCCCCTCTTCAGCACCTCTGTTCAGCACCACCTATGGGGAGAGTCTTACCCATATCCCTGCAGTAACACACATCTAAGAGGAACAAGCCTGAGGTGAACCACAGTTGACAGTTTTGCGAGGGGACCAACACGTGTGTGTATGTGTTAAGGAATACACACACATGTTCATACATGTTTGTACAAAGGCAGGGAAACAGAGTGAATCTAAGGTGGTAGGAAGTGGGGTGGCTCTAAGTGTGAGAAATAAATCAAAACTTATGATGAAGAACATACAGTGGCAAGACAGAAAAGTGCGTAGAGGAAACACACACCCAATGTGAACTGCCAGAGAAAGGGGTGATGAAACGCAGTTTGTGTGTGTCATTCCTGACAACCTGCAAGTCCAGCAGAGCAGGACTATGACAGTGCTTATAGGACACACCTCCAAGAACCACCTGAGGCTGTTGTTGGGCTCAATAAAATGCTTAGTAGGGATGCTTTGCCCTCTGAGTGTGTGCAGGACTCTGCAGAGCCTTGCCTTCCCTATGCACTTTCTCCTAGCAGGACATATGCCACAACTCCCATGTGATCTACTTCTCTAGGTGCATGTGTGTATAAAGTGTGGCATAACTGAGTATGTGTGTGCATGCTCTTTCTGTGTGAGCAGGACAGGTTTTTTTGCAGGCTGAGGGCAACACGGCAGGAAAGAGGATGTGTGCAAGTGGCTTGCCTATCTGTGGGACAATCAGGGTAGCAAGGGTGCTTGAGGGAAGAACCTGCCTCTTTGGCAACATGGTGTGAGGTGCAATAGGGAGTGCTATAGGAGAGCAAAGCACATGCACTAGGTAACAAAAGGCAAGAGGGTGTGCGTGACTATATGAATGAACACCTGTGGTGCAATGGCCATATGTGAGGGTGCACAATGGAGAGAAGCTCCTGGAGGAGCAGAGAAGATACCACTGTTACCTAGAGATTAAGTGCTCTGCAGCGCTCAGGCTTTATGGTGACATTGGCAAACAGATCAAGGGTTTTTGTATAAGGACCTTTGCTTGCTTAGACTCTCTGATTTAAATTGGTTTTAAATTCCTAACAAACCCAAATTCCCCTTTCCTACATCTCACTGGAGATCCCCACAGAAAACCCAGCTCAGTATCATTTAAACTGACCCCATCTCCCTGCTGAACATTAGCTTGTCAGAGGGAAAAGATGACAAAGGACATGATTATTTTTAACCCATTCACTTCTGTTTTGCATTGCTGTGGGGGAGGTGAATATCTCACCTCAATGAACACAGCTGTTCTCAGCTGACTATGTACCTCCACTTGGCAGTGATGCTGTTAGATATGGCTTACCACTACCTTACCCTCCCCGTGCTCCTGCTGCCTCTCACCAGCAGGATCCCTGGGCATGGGAGTAGGCCTTCACCAATCTCGATGTTTATCTAATGTGGGAATGGTACTTGTGTCTGGAGAGGTGTCATCATGCCTATCCCGTATTCTGTTAGCTAGTGTAGGGCACCTTTCCCGAGCCCCTAGCCCTCCACACTTTCAACCATGCTCTTCTTTTGGGCGATGCTGGGAAGAAACTCTGACCAGTCTTCTCTAAAGAGGCTCTAATTTGATCCATCCCTTGCCCCAGTGGCTTTTCAGGGTTTTCAGGGTTCAGTACAGCAGAAATAGTATTTCTTGATGACTGAACTCCAGACCCTCTCAAGACCTCTTCTCAAACACCTTCATCCTTCTCCCTCATTGGTGTCGATATTTTGGATATTTGCAGATATTTTCACACTCTACCCAACCATAGTTGCTGTTTGACTAATCACTACTAATTCGCTTACTGTTTCCACTCACAAGGTCACCTGCTTCATCCCCACAGTCACGTCTGCAACCTTTCCCTAATACATTGCATGCAAATTACTGATGCTGTTCCTGTACTGAGAGGCCTGGACTTGACGAGGATATTTTTGGTGCTGAGTCCTCAACAAAGACATGGTCAACTGCTCACTCCCAGGGTAAGGCTAATGTAAATATGCTCTTGTCTTCTCCTGCAGCCTCCTGATGAAAAGGAAACTCTTTCTCTACAACTTCAAGAACCTGCGCTGGGCCAAGGGCCGGCGTGAAACCTACCTCTGCTATGTTGTGAAGCGCCGTGACAGTGCCACATCGTGTTCCCTGGACTTTGGATACCTGCGCAATAAGGTACGGGGAACACCTTGGCATCCTGTTCTTATAACCTGCACCTTATATGCTGAGGTGCATGCAGCTCCTGTTCCTCTGGGGCAGCAGGGAAAGGAGGGCTGCAACAGCAGCGCAGGCACTGGCACACATGTCTACAAGCATGGACACTGCACTGTTACATACTATTTGGGGGATGCAGCCCCCAGGTAAACCTGTACTTTTTGCTATCTCCAAGTGTGTTACCAGCAAGACTTCCATCCTCCCTGCTGCTTTACCAGTCTACCTACTTTTCTACTTAGCTCCCACCCATTCCTCTTGTTGTACATCCCTACACATCAGTGTGTCCCTGTGCTTTTCCACTTATGTACTAGTGTGCCTTCTCCCTCTGTGCACTGACCCTAGGACCTACCCCCCACCTTGTTACCCCTCCCCTCACACTTTATCCAGCTCACACCTCCCTCCTCACCTCTTAGACCCTGCTCTTCTTCCCCCCACCTCACGCCTTGCCCCTCTCCCTCTTTCACGAAGATGGGCTGTCACGTGGAGGTGCTCTTCCTGCGCTACATCTCAGCCTGGGACCTGGACCCGGGCCGCTGCTACCGTATCACCTGGTTCACCTCCTGGAGCCCCTGTTATGACTGCGCCCGACATGTGGCTGACTTCCTGCGCGCCTACCCCAACCTGACCCTCCGCATCTTCACGGCACGCCTCTACTTCTGTGAGGACCGCAAGGCAGAGCCTGAGGGACTGAGGCGCCTGCACAGGGCAGGGGCCCAAATTGCCATCATGACCTTCAAAGGTGAGATGTGCAAGCAAGAAAGAGATGACGGAAAGCTATGGGGAGTGAGGGAGACCCAGGAGGGTGGGAGAAGCTAGGTCAAAGAGCCAGAGAAGGTGATGGCAGGATGTTATGATTTAGTGATCCTAGGAGAGGTCAGTGTCCTGTCTGAAGCAGTCTTGAGCCCTCTGTAACTCCCCTGTGCCTTGCACAGATTACTTCTACTGCTGGAACACGTTTGTGGAGAACAGGGAAAAGACCTTCAAAGCCTGGGAAGGGTTGCATGAAAACTCTGTCCATCTGTCCAGGAAGCTTCGACGGATTCTCCTGGTGAGGGCCAATTCTCCTTCTCCTTCCAGTGCTTCTTCCCCTTAGCTTCTTCCTCTCTTCCTCACTGTAGTTCCTCTCTGCTCTTGTGCCCATCTCTGCCATCTGCCATTTCATTCATTTCTGTGTCTTCACCTTCCATGTCCCTCATACCTATCTCCCCCAACTTCCTTCTTATCTCCTCTCCTCATTCTCTTCCCCTTCTTCCACCTCTCATCCCATCTCCTGCTATTCCTTCCACCTTCCCCATCTTCATAAGTTCGTGCTCACTTGATAACTGACCCAACATTTTTATTTTGTCCTGCAGCCGCTGTACGAAGTAGATGATTTACGAGATGCCTTTAAAACTCTGGGACTTTGAAGTGAAAGTCAGCAGCAATCAGAAGACTTCACAAACACTTGTTCTTTGATTTTCAACTCTCTCCCTTACAACAGATCTTTCTCTTCTTCCCTCTTTACATCTCTCTTCCTTTCAGCCCTGTGTCTAGAGATAAGACTATCCTTACTTTTTCATTTCCAAGGAGAATTAGGCTGATCTTTTGAAGACACGTTCCCCAGGCTCACATCTCATCCATTGCTAGCTGGGAATACCCAGGACTGCAGTGACATTGCCAGAGAGCCATTTGCCCTCCCTCAGTCCCTGCAGAGCTAATTCAGGTGGTCCACTAAATGGAGTTCTGGGTTTAGGCTTGCCCAGGTGGAAGCAGACAGCCTGCAAAGCTGTTTGTGTGACTATGTTCTCACTGGCGCCACACTGATCTGCACATTTCATGAGGGCTTTGGGGAGCACATCTCTTGGCTCTTGGAGCTGCACTACACTGAGCTGCTCTGTGTCCTCCCCTGTGAAACAGTGTATTTGTCCTTCTGGATGTGGGTAGGAAGTTGAAAACCATTACCATTTAAGTGGTATAACCTATGTCCTAACAGCAAAATAGCTAGTTGTTGGAAAGCTTGACTGAGATTATTGAAGTGAGTCCTGGACAGCCCAGGTAGCTTAGCTTGAAAACCTCACTTGAAGCCATCAGGTCTTCTAAGTGGATTGTGTTCAAGCCCAGGCCCTGCAGTGCCTCCTGCCCAGAAAGGAGGGAGCTTCAGTAGCTGTGGGTCCAGGTTTTGTGCCCTAGGAGAGGGCCTAAAATAAAATCAGAATACTCGCTGGCCAACTTTTTCAAGTGCAAACTGCAATTCTGGGTGTCCAGAAAGACATTTCCCATCCAGAAATAGGAAGTCCACTCAAAGCCTATTAACTGTGTTGAGAGCCATGACAGCTCAAGGCCAGTACTGACCACTGTGTGGACCTCCCACCCAGCCAGGAAAGGAGCCACCAAGGCACTTCTCCATTGCAACATTTTTCCAGCACACAAGTACTGGAAAACACACTTCATTTCCACATTGTACTGTCCCTCAGACTTAATTTCTCATTCATGTAGGTTAAGGTTGTGTCTTTATAGATGGTGTATTGGCATCCACATCAGTCACCATCTGTTTCTTGCCTTACCTCAGGGAGGAGCACCACAGTTGTCACTGTTGGAGTACTTTTCATCCGCTGAGCATTTCCTCCTAGATCAGTCCTGCAACAATGCTCCTTCCCTAGCCAACTGTCCTCTGCTGGAGGCACCCTTAACAGTCCCACAGTCTTCTATTTTTTCAGGCCTTTTACTGCCCATAATATGGCTAGATATGGCTAGTTGGTGATGGTACTGAGAGCTGACCAAAAAAAAACACCTGGCATGAGCAAAGCTATACAGCCTGTAGATAGATATTTTTTGTAGGGAGCAAAATCAAAGCATCCTGCTGCCTGGCAATAACTGTATTTCCACTAGAGGACCCCATCAGCACCTGGTCTTGTGGACACTGTCTTTACCAAGTTGAAGACATGGGTTCATAGTACACACCAATTCACCACCACCTTCCCACTACCTAAATTACAGACGGATTGTCCTCTGCAGTCTAACCTCTTGAGGATTTGACAAGGCCAAGTGTGTCCCACATTCTGGGGGTGTTCTGTCATTTCCTTCATGATAGCTGCGAGTTCTCTGCTCTGTCCTGTTCCTCTTTCTGGATGAGGCTGGAGGCTCCTGTGTTTCTCTTCAGAACAACTCCTCTGGTGATAGGCCACCTGCAGGAGGACAGCAGAGAACCCTGCTCCCACAGTGCCTCCTCCTGCTTGGAGAGGTCACAACTGAGTCCATCACAAGCTTCCTACAACTTTCAGCTCCTGAGGCACTCTCAGCTCGAGGAATTTTGACCAGGAATAGCAATGAGAGTTCTTTGCAAAGCATTAATTTGCATGCATGGTGCTGTATATTTGTTTGATACGGTGCATATTATTTATATAAATAAAGGTCTTACAAATAAGCATCTGGTTTTGTCATTATTTTGGTACCACGTGGGTGAGAGAGGTAAAAGTTGACACAAAGGATTGACATGTCATCTATCCTTTCTGATTTCTGAAGAGACAACCTGACAATATCCTATTAAGCTGTCTTTATTCTTTTCCCTTGTAACGCTGAAGTTGTTGACAGTGTCATCCAGCTGATCAAGGCAGATAAAGTGTTAAGGCAGTAGATACTTTGGAATCTAAGGCAGATTAAATTCAGAGTGGATGGTTTAGCTAATCCACGTTATTTAGCTATAGAAATTTATATCTCTATAGCTCTCCTGCTACAGAGATCCTTTTTAACTGCACTTTTTCTGTTCTCAAATACCAATTCATATTATTTGTTACAAGGTACTCTTTGAATTGGCATTATCAGCCTCAAATGCATTAGATGGCTCTGCCAAGAATAACTCCCTGAAGGATGACTGTTATGTAGTAACATCACTTTTTCAACCTAAGATTTTTTTTACTTGCTTTGTAGACCGGGTATATAGGGAACATTTCACTACTGCTTATATACTCTTGAGTACCACTTATGTTTACAGCCTATCCCTTGTGGACATGGGCCTATGGTGCTAGCTGAAAACCCCAGTTGGTCCAACGCCCCACATCTTGCAGCGATGAACGAGGCACAGGCGCATCCAAATAACCGTACAGTTGCTGCCCCGAGCCCTGCTTTCCACAAGCGTGACTGCCTCCCTGTTCTCTTGTGACTCATACCCTAAGGGCTACAGACACAACTAATGACAGGATACAAAAGATTCCCAGCAAATCTGGCACACACATGAGCTCTCACCAGGTGTGCCCCCATGACTGGGTGTGTAATGTTTTGGGTGCTTTTTGCATGCTCAAGCTTTATACGTCTTTACAGTAAGCACACACTCAGGAGGCCCAGGGGGCTGCTGAAAACTGTTCTTCCCATGGGCTGGGGGTAGCCTCTTCATCTTCACTGAAGGTTACCCTGCATGTCTCTGCACGCAGCTACCAGCGTGACCATTTGGCAATTGGACTCTTGGGACACATCCAGTCTTATGACAACTGACATGTGTTTTATCGCACCAGGGGCTGGGATACAGAGACCACCTGCTCTGTGGAAGCTCCAACTCTGCAACAGAGTGAGGTACAGGATCAGTCTTTGATAACGGAGGAAACAGGATAAACGAGGGATGGGGTGGTTATTGGTACAGTGTGGAAAACCGGGCATGGCTGCCATCTCCTGGTGCACAGGGGTGTTCGGCACCCTTTATGAGGTTGGTGGCTAGAGGGATATTGCTCCTTGCTGCAAACAGCTCCTGGAGTCCGGCTCTGGACAACCCCCAGAACATGCCCATTGAAGAGCAGGACACTGACATCATTCCCACAGCTGCACACAGCATTACTCCAGGTCAGTACATAGTGTCCTTGGACATCACATTGCAATAATAAGAAACAGATTACCACTAAACAATGCAAAGACACGCTCCAGGCCCTTACAAATACAAGGGAGATTTTCAAAGCATGTCTCCCCCCTGCTTGCTCTCTCTCCCTCTCCCACATGCTGGTACTTGGAAACCAGGACAGAAAGGGGCTTCAGGGTCATGAAGTCCAGTCCTCTGCTACTTGCCCTTCAGGGGTTTTTAGCCTGTATGTATTCATGTCCAACATTGTCCTCTAGCTCGAGTATTTTTTTTTCTTCCCTCCCTGGTGCTGATCCTTTGGTGTTTCTATGAGCATAAATTTCATTATTTAATCACTTATGTATTAAATACTTGCGGCAATGGAAATCAGATTTGGTTTGCAGAAGAAACATAGAGGGGTTTGGCACAGATGATATTTGTTCTGACAGCACCAGCAGGGATAAGCAGAGCCTCTGAAGGGGAAGGAGAAAGTTGGTTGCTGCCAGAGCAGAGGTCAGAGCAGAAGGGTAGGTGCCAAAGTGTGACAAGTATTTTGAAGGCTGCCTTTGGCTTTTAAATCTCTCATACACTTTTGTGATAGGCAGGCTTCCCTTCAGGCTTCCAAACCCACATAAGATACAGCTAAAACACCATTGTTGCTGCTGCTGTTGTCATTATTATTAAGCATACCAGTTGAAGGACTGATGTGACTTTCGAGGGTGTGGAACTAATATTGAGAGAGGTAATCTTCTGGTCTACAAGAGGCCTGTCTCCGCACATGAGTGAGTGCACCCAGGTTTCAGGACAAGGAGGATGTTAATGTCTCCATGCTATAATCTTGTTACTAATTACAGTTAAGAAACTACCCTACTCTGCAAGCTGGAACAATGTTTTTACCAGTCCAGAGGGACAGAAGAAGATGACAGTAGACCTCTTCTGCGGTTACCTCTATAGGCTAGCAGTGGTGGTAGACCCGCCTGTAGGCCCTTACACACCAGTAGGAGCACTGCAGGGCTACAGCATGTTGCACGTTCACTCCAGCAGCTAAAACCATTGTAAAAAACTTCACTGAACTGGCAAGCTTCCAAATGGACCAGAGAAAGTTTGTCCTTGTGCCTTCAGTGGGAAAGACCTGAGCCTTCCATGAAGAATCATGCACTCTGGCTAATTCATTAAAATGAGTCTGGGCACTTCAGTTAATCCAGGCACTTCTGTGCAGCTGAATGACTTGGTAATGCCCAGAGCTGACAGCAGCAGCAGCAGAACTGACCCATGACAAGGATGGGGGTGACAGAGATCTCTGCCTCATTATGCCCCGGTGCTCAGCTGTAGCAAGAGACTATCTCCAACCAGATATGACTGGGGGAGGCAGAGGCACCAGCCTGTGACAGTGTTCACTTCAGAGTACAGGCTCCACTAGGAGTATGGCACCATCACTCATGCTGCCCTGTTCATAATTTCTCCTGTATCACATGTCCTCTTGCTCCCTTAGTGATAGTCCTACACATTACAGGACCATTACCATTGCAATGTTCTTGCCTAATGGACTAGGATCGCTGCTGAGTAAATGAGCACATCTCTGGTCCAGCCCTCTGACCCAGACTCACTTGTACTGGGGCAGGGCCACAGGACCCTGATCACACTCCAGCTGGAGTTGTTACAGCCTCCATAAAATGCTGTCTCTTCTTTCAGCTGTCTCCAAGATCCTCTCCCAGATCCTTCAGTTCCTCTCCCAGAATAGCAGTGTAGCTGCTTGTGCTTCAGAAAGGGCTATTGAATACTCAGAAACCACATTTGGCCTAGGAAGAGCTGAAGAGAGCTGGATCCCAGGAGTGTGTCAGGCGAGACGCATTACATCTTCTCACTTTGTTCTTCAGTCCCTAGTGTTTCACTTTCAGGAACCCATTGTTGCTGTGTTTCTGTTTTGAGACTTCTAGCCAGACTGACTAGTCCTTCTGAGAAGGAGGAACAAACAAACAAGAATTTGGACAGAAAACCAGATAATTACAGGGGACAACAAATGAAAACATTTGTTTTGGGAATAAGAGTCAGAGAGTCAAAACGGTTACTATAGGGAGCTGAGAAGGGACATAAACCAGCACATCCCTGTGCAGGCAACAACTGCTCCCTGAGGAGCCCATGGACACTTGTCAATATTTCTTTGACACAGGATGATGAAACAGGAGTAGGCCCAACAGCTGGCAGGATGTCTGTCCAAAACTCATCCGGTTGCATAGGCATGTCATATTCTTGCTAGTACTGACCTACTGTTATTAATCCCCAAGGCATTCCTCACAACCTGAAGAGAATCATACCTAGTGCACCATCTGTCTGAGAGAAGCTGCACTGGCTAATGCTGCAGAGAACCATGTTAAATGAAACTGAGGAACCTGGTGAAACCTCATTTTCTTCTTCCTCCATCCACCATTTTTTCCTCTGTGGTTCTGCTGTATATCTCAGCTTCTCCCCTGCTTTTCTCCCTTGGCCACCACCTTACCCTCATTCAGGGCTCTCCGGCCTGGGGTTAAACAGATGAGTATTAGCTGAAGTTCAAGCAAGAATAGGGCACCTCTTGGTGTGCCAGGAATAACGCCTCTGTCCTGCAGTAAGGGCACTGTCCTCTACCTTGCCTTCAGGAAAACTATTTCATGGTAGTAGTTCACTGAGATGGGCCTTGGACTGCCAGGAACAAAGTTGGAGGATTCACAGCAGGGTCTGTACTCACCCTCAGATGATACTGCAGAAAAAAGCAATTAATTTGGAGCAGGTCACCATATTGCTGTTATAGGATTAAGATCAACTTTCGGCTCATATATTCCTTACTGGACTACGGGTCCTTTCTCATGTAGAACAATGTGGTTGACACAGCCCTAGCTTCTGGACCATGTAACCCCCTCCACCTAGTGCTACTTACAGAAGGCTCCTGTTCTCATTCTTGGGTCTTCTCAAAGTCTCTCTTATCAACTCACTTTCCCCTCCTAATTCAAAATCACATCTCATTTAACTTCCAGGCAATGTCGTCATCCTACTCCAAAGACCTGGGCCATCCAACCTGCCATCTTCCTCCATAGAGTTGGAGTTTTAGGTACACTTAGCTCCAACCTTTCCACGGTCAAAGTCTGACTGCATATTTATTCTAAGGTGTAGAAACATAATGACACCTGCCATCATTTTTAGATTATTTCATGTGAACTAGCAATGTGTCAGTAATTTCTACACTGTTATGGGTAAAGCCTTCTCAGTGTGATGCTAAGGTGTCAGCAAGATTCTATGATGCTTAAGTATTCATGGCAAGAGACATGGATGGGTCTTCAGGTCTTGCAGATTTTCTTAACACTTAGGGTTTCCATTTTGTGCTGGCCATGGACACTATATATTGCTGTATAGCTTTGTGCTGTTGTACTTTCTAGATTTTCAGATGGGACTCAGCTAACTTCTGTAGCATAATGAAGTTTCAAAGCAAGACGCAAATGAAGGTGTTTGAAGCTATATATGTTGATCAGGCTCAAATGCTATAAGCATTAATCAACTAGAAGAGATAGGCATGTTTCCCACCAACCCCTGCTTTATTCTTCAAATAATCATTTGTGCCTGCATGTTGGAGATCCCAGCAGCAGCACATTCCGCAGTGGGATCACATAATGGGCCTCCTGCTTGAAAGGATTGTGAATCATGAAATGTGGAGTTCCCAACATCATTCCTTCATATGTTTTGCATTATTTGCAGTGCAAACTGAAAACTGCTGCAAGGCCCAACACACCTGTATCTTCTTCTTGTCTTCTGCCTGTAGAGATAGCTCAGAGCTTTCAATATCTCCTACCTCACTGTTCCAGTCAGTGCTTCCAGCTGGAAAAGCAGAGATATTTTACTGTGTTCCCCCAGTTTGCAATGAACAGCTGGGACTCCAGAGTGTGGAATTACAAGGGAAGGATATGTGCCCAGGAACAGAGCAAGAAAAGCTAAGTTTCCACAGAGTTGACTTTTTCCCTTTTATTCTGTTGTTTCTACAGTCATAAAAAAAGGCAGAATAAAACCTTAAAATTAAGCAATATAATCCATAGTAATATAATTGTATTATATTGGAATAAAAACAGTAATATAATATTACATAAATACTAATGGCATGAAGTGTTTTCTGAAACATACACACATAGCCATAAAAGTGATCTTCATAAGCAATTCTCAAAACCAGAATGCATAGCTCTGATTACTTCTTTGGAACAGACCAGGGCAGAAAAAATGTTACTGGCATCTCAAGAGGGTACTGGCAGAATCCGACTGCAGAATCAGCAGACGTAAGAGGTCTGATTGTGAGGCATGGTCCCTAGCCCCACTGGACTCTTAGGAAGCCTTGTAAAGACCCAGAGCACTGTGTCCTGGCTGCCTGGATGCATTATCCAAACTTCCTGGTGGTTTCTCATGTGCTCCTTCTGCTGTGTCCAATATTTAGTAATGCCAATGAAAAGAGTCTTCGCTGGTGACAGTGTGAAGCTGTAGTGGGGAAGACTCCCAGGGACTGGCTTTTCCAGTCTTGTAAATAATGCTATCATGCACAAAGTGAGTTTGAAAGCACGCTGCTGATGCTTGTTAGTATTCAAAGCAATGGAGGAAGCCCCTAGTAGAAAGAAAGAAACATGAACATTAAAAATTAGATGTCAAAAACTTAAGTTGTCTCTTCAACATGATCCAGAGTTTGAAAATACAGAATCTTGTCAGAGATCATTTTGATCAACCTTCAGCAGGTCAGATAATTTCCCTTGGGACACAGCTTTCCAGAAAACAGTGTGGCACCTTGGAATTTACTGTGCCATGTAAACCCCTCCTAGAAAGACAGACCACTCAGAAACAGAAGCATTTAAAAGGTGGCTGATTGCGTAGCTGAATCCAGGAGAAGTGGAGCTAGGTCCTGCGGAAAGGCAGGATTTTGGGGGTTAGAAAGGCCCTCTAGAGGTCTCTAGTCCAACAATGGGTTTGCAGCATGGCTAACTCCAAAGCTAATCAGGCAGCTCAGAGGAAAGTTCTCAGTGTCTCCAGTGATGGAGGTTTGACAGCCTCTCTGGGCACCTGTTCCAGTACAGCACCACTGGTGGGGGAGACTTCTTCCTTCTGTCCAGTTGGAATTTCCCTTGTTGCAGCTTGTGCCTGTTGCCTAATTTTCTCTCTGTGCAGCTCTGAGGAGAGTCTGGCTCTGTCTTTGCTGCCTTTATGTAGTGGAAAACTGCAGTTAGATCCCACTTAGCCTTTTTTCCTTTAGGTCTAACAAAGCAGTTCCCTCAGCCTCTCCTTGTAGGGTAAGTGCTCTAGCACCCTGATCATTGCACCAAATCTCTGAGGTTCCTGTGTCTGTCTTGTGTCAGGGAAGCCAGGACTTGACATGGACAGTCTGTATTTCTCTGGAGGATGTGCCTGGAACAAACTCTCCTCATTACACCTCTGTGCTCAGGGGGGCTTGATGTCTTGGTAGCGGTCAATCAGACTTATCTGAACGTTGACAATTAGTACAATGGGGCTGGGTTTTCACAAGGACTGAGCACATAGACCTTCCCATTTCTTCTGCGGAGGGTTGGTCGTTAGTCAGAACTAACCCTATTAGACAATAACCCTAAGATAATGGGCCCTATTCATGGTCATTTTAGGGGTGGCTTGAGTTTGGTTGAGACAGCAAAGCAGTTGAGTGTCCAAGTGCAAGCTTCCTAGCCGCCAGGACTCTGCAGTAATCAATGAGGTTGCCAGGGACAGGGAGGGATAAGTCATTTGTTAGGTGGCTCTTTAAAACCACGACTTGAAGGGCATATTCCCTTGTACTGCTGCCCAGGGAACTGTGCTGAGTCAGCTGTAGTTTGTTGGTATTCACAAGCACTTAGCAGACAGCTCTCTTCAGCTCCTTGGTAAGCATCACATTATGCATTTGACTGTGTGTAAACTGCCGAACTACTGAATCTCAGGTATCAGGAGACTCAGGAAGGCTGAAAGCCAAGGGAAACATAAGTCCTCAACAGTTACTTTGTTACATCAGCTGACTGACAGGATGATGCCACTGACTGCGTATCCTGTCACTTGAATGTCTTATTCCAACAGTTAGAATTAGAAAGGTCAGGTCCTGAGGTATTAAAAGACCTATGTAAAGTTTGTGGTGGACGGAACTGAAATGAAGTATACTGTTTACATTTTCCTCAGTCAGATATAAAACAAGGCATTTATAGCATCCTACAAACAGGTCAGTTTTTATCCTTCTAGCCTTTAGGTTCCTGTCTGTATTACGTATTATGTAGTTCTGTGCATTCCTTCCTCTATCTTCTGCTGTCCATTCTGCTAGCCCCTTTTCTACATATAGGCTTGCCCCACAAATGGTAACTGAGCCAGGAATTAACTCCAGTCTTGCTCTTCTCTCCTACTCAGTAGACCACCTTCTCTTTCTTGTCCAGTAGGATATCAGGCCATATAAATACCTTCTGCAGCTGTATGGGTTGCAAGAAATGGGGAATGCAGATCTCAGTCATATGATACTCTTATGTGTAAGCTCTGATCCTGAAAGCGAATCCACCCATCTGGGCTTTTGAACTTGCTCAGAACTTAACTAAAATCAGTGGCCCCATCCTGCGAAGCAAAAAGAGTGTACTTGAATCATGTTTACACTGCTGAATGAGTTTTTGGGATCAAATATCTCCAGTAAGCTGCAAGCTAATGAATTTGTAGCTGATCCATGTAAAGGGTTTAAATAATTTACCCTTTCTTTAGTAAAAAACCTGAGAGTATTGCTAAATCTCTTCTCTACTCCTGACCACAAAGGCACAATGTAGCAGCATAGTCTTCTGGCTTGCCTGGCCCTCCATTCATGCAGCATCAAGCCCATACTTATTTTTCCTACTATCGTTTCTGCTCACACCACTGCCAGGATCCTCCCAACCTCCTTTTTCTAGGATTTTGTATTACTCGCAGCATTTTCTTCAAGTGCATACTAACCAAAAGGATATGATAGAGCTCTATGCAATTCAGCCAGATGTATGAAGTGAATCTCCAGGGCCAATAACCATCTTCTCCACGTTGGTATGCAACAAACCTTTTCCAGCAGTAACTGTAATCTGAGACAAGAGATATCCAGTCACTCTTGATGAAAGGCATGCCCAGTTCTTTCTTCATGAATACATCAGCGAGACACTTCTTTCTCATTAAGACAACCGTAAAGGACTGGAGAAAGACATTCATCTGAGGGCATTCATGCACGAGACCAACAATGACTTGCAACTACACAACTAAGTAAATGGAAAGGGGAACCAAAACCCTACAAATAGCAATATGTCTAAAAAGGGTAATTGCCAGAGAGAGATATCACTACAGTGGCTTGGGCAAGCCCTATCACAGATAGCACATCAGGGCATAAAGCCAGAGCACGTCTGCCAAAGGAGAAGCAATCAGTGAGTGGCAGGCTGCTTCTTTGGGAGGTACTGAAAAGAGAAGTGACACATGCAACCAGGGCTGTTCAGGCATACCTTTTGGCAGCCCAGTGCTTGATCACAGCAGCTTTAGGTAAGACAATAAACTTGTTGCTTCAGTCATTAATATCTCTGATTTATCTCAGGGAAAACCTGGAGTGAACACCCTAACACTTAGCATTTTCATATTGATCTTAGTGTTGATAGGATGGCCAGGGCTTCTGTCAATTCTCTGGTGGTATAATCCCAGAGACAGGTTTCCCTTTAACTTTACATTTGACCTAGTAGGTTTTGTAGCTGCACACTTCAGTAGTAAGTATCCAGACATGTATGCAAAATTCTTCTCTTCAAATGTACATTCTTTTCTGTGAGCTACTTTTCTGGGCTATTTTCATAGCCAAATATCAACAGGCAAGCAAGATAGATAAACATACAAAAAGACACACGTGCAAGACATAATTGTCCTCTACGATGCATCATCTGAAAGTCTCCTTTAAATATGTCTCCTCTTCTCCAGCTATCAAGGGAAACCAATTTCTTGCTGCATCTGGAAAGCTGATCCGCATATATATGCTAGGAGGGACAGGTTCTATCTTACTGTCAGGATTTTTCACTGTATATAAAAGAGGCATGGATGGCTAGAGAAAGACATAATTCTCCTTGTTCAGATTTGGCAAGAGGAAATGACCACGCTGGTCCTGCAGCTGTATGGGATTGGGGAAGAAATAAGGCAGAAGAGAGTGGCATTTTTGTGCTCACTAGTCCTCCCCAATGCCAGTCATCACCACTATTACAAAGCACAACTGCTGAGAGCAGACATGTTATGGTTTGAAGAACGCACAACAATTTATTGTCATTTACACAATTATTCTGTCACCCAATAGACCCCTCCCCGCCCAGGAAGGGGAATCAAGAAAAAACAAGAAAACCCCCGGCACCATGGCAAGAAGTTCTCAGGATCGCAGTCATCATAGGAGAGAGGAAACTCCTCAGCAAACTTTCTAATTTATATTGAATATGACATTCTGTTGGCCAGCCTGGGTCAAGTGCCTGGGTCTCGCTCCTCCTCATCCCCACACCTGGCTAGCTCAAAAACACCAAGACCTTGAAACCCGCATACCATAGCTGGCTATAAAGTAAATATTTTCACAAATTCAGACACTAGAGTCTTCTAAAAATGCGGTTTTCCCAAGCATTAGAAGAGACCTTACTGAAAAGTTAAATTATTGAAAGATAAATTAATCCTGTGTCGCCCAAACCAGGACAGCACATAATCCCAGAAATTTCAATCCACACTTAGACAAAGCCAAAGAGTAGTTGGGTTACCTGCAAGATTCATGATACGTATAATGACTCCATTCATTGCCAGGTTCTTGAGACCTTGCCGGTTACGCATTTCCAGGTGCCTAAACAGCTTGGCTGCATATATTTCCAAGGTCACATTGGGATGTGCCTTCAGGAACTCCAGAATTCTTCTGGAGCATCTCCCACAGGGGCTAGTAGATAGGAACCAGGTGATGGAGCAAGAAACTGATGGCATGGCCTCGAAGCAATTTTCCAAGAAGTTGACTTCAGCATGTTGGGCAAAATTGTTTGAGCACCAGTTCCTCCAGATGGTACCTGTGCTCCACCTGATTTCATACAGCAGATACACCACATTTGGATGTCGGTCAGGCAAATAATTTCCTACAAAGTCATCTGGATGTATCTTCCACCTGCGACAAATGTACCAGCAGCGCTATGATCCCAAAACTTCAATGATGTTTGGTCCCATTGTGCATTGCCCGCTCTCAACATCAGCCAAGCCTCCCACTCTAAGCTTTTCCCATCACAAATGAGCAGCTTGAAGAATGTTGCAATCTAATGACCTAAATCTGGAATTTGATGAAGGCTACAGAATTATTCCCCTGGAGTGGCACTGGTGAAACACCCACAGCACCTCCTTGAGAGGTGTTGGGAAGGTAAGCAATCCCATCACTACTCTGAGATCAGCACTTCTCTAAGCAGTGAGATAACTGGAAAGGAAGATGGAGGAAAGGGACGGTAAGAGGGAAACAAGTCACAAGGCTTCTTAGCTTTGCCTGTCTCTGGAAATTGCCATGGTTCCCAGGCAGTACACAGTGATAGAACTGTATCTCTTACCCTTTGTTGTTCTCTCTGGGTGCAGGACCTATATAGAAAAGATTTGCAAGTCATTGGAGATAGTAGATCAGAAAACAAAATTTCCTCTACACCTCCTGTCCTGGCCCCTTTCCATCTATACACTCCCTGCCAAATCTCTTTTATCTAAAAGGGCTTAATAAGTAGTCCCTGCACAGCAGGATAGCCACTCTGGAATGCAGGAGTGGTTGATTTCTACCTGGGTGCTAAACTTGATCGTTGCTTAAACTATGCTGTATATGAACCCTTGCTCACTCTAACACATTAGGGTAGACTGTGATCTCACTCAAGTTTAACTTCACTGATTCCGGCAGTACTGCATCTTCTTTTCCCTGACTAATCAAAGAGCAGAATCATATATCTTCTCCCTTTGTATCTTCCAAACAATTTCTACTAGGCAAAGCTGGAATTATTTTCCTATTGGTACTCATAATGTCAATCTAGACAAAAACATTTTCACATCCAATGGTTCTTTTTTTTCTTAGTATGAAACTGTTTCAAATACTGAAAAAATATCAATGCAGAAAGGAGGGTGATTTCTGACTAACAAATACCTATGGGGTGGCACCATAGACCTGCCTGATTATATACATTTTGTCTCTCATGGTGGCAAAGAAGTTCGACCCTATGGCTCATCCATCACTTCACAGCTGAGGGTCTAGATGAAAACAGTTGCAGGTGATCAAGGCTACTTATTTCTTTTGTAGAAATTCACCCATAGCAAACTTAAGGATCTTAGAACCCTCATTTCATTGAAGAAAGGCACTTTTCCATAGCTTTTAGCTCTTCAAGATGAGGAATTATAAAATATACACAGTGAATTTACATTTCAGCAGGAATAAAATCGTCTTGCATATCAACAGAGAAATTATCAGCTCCTTGCACAGCCTTATTGCACTGATTCATTAAGAGGCATTTTCTGGTTTTTATTGCATTGGAAACAAAAAAGGTGAAAAAATAAACCAATTAATTTGCTCCATTCTTAATTGCCTTTGATCTTTCCACATTAAGAGGTCTCTTGGAATTTCAATTCTTCCCGCTTAATGCCACATCAGGGTGAACAAAAGAAGGCATTAGTATTTTGAAGCTGGACCTAAGACTCAAGATATGGTAATGCATTCGAAGAGATGACACACACAAATCCACAAGTGTCTCCTGTATATCTTCATGTACCAACACACACATTTGTCTGTACTCGCCAGTTGCTTACATACAACTACAGTAAATATCTACACTGAATATGGAGAAATAGACCTGCTTGTCACATACACGTACTTACCTCTGTCAGGGACAGCAGCCATGGATATTTCTGGGTTTGCCTGTCGCATCTTAGGTGATGAATATCCTTTTATTAGTCTTACGTTTGTTTCAGTTTCTGTTCCTGAAGACTGAACTTTGGATGTTTGTAACATTACTCAGCTGAATATTTCCTCATGGTGACTTGGTCTTATGCAAATAAACCACCCCACTGGGTGAAACTGAAGGCAAGTTCCTGTCAACAAAAGACTGCATAAGAGGGTGAGTCCCATTCAGAAGTGGATTTGGGCGTGTAGAAAAGGTTGCCTGCCAGAAGCTGGAACTAACAGGTGAGAGATTTTTTTGCAGTGCAGAACAGAAATTATATCTCTTTATTATCACTAGTCTCAGAATAGAAAAGCAACCCTTCTCTAGTCACCCCAATGCACCAAGAGAGAAAGAGCATCTACACAAATGGCATAAAGTCACATAGTTGTGGGCATGGCAGATAACTTTTCTGGCACACAGATATCATCAGAAAGTTGAGCAGACTCTGGTGGAGAGAGGAAGACAAAAGCTTGCGATTTTATACATCTGCAGCAGATGGTGATGGTTACTGCAATTTTCCTTCATGAGACCACTCTGTGCAGTTCCAAGGACCACTCATACCTTGAACCTGAGTCCTCACGTAAGCAAGGGAGACCCTCAGTGTGTGTGAGAACACATCTACAGCTGTGGTCAGCGACTGGGCAGACATTATCAGGCTAGCTCTAAGCAAGCTGCCCAGCATCCAGGACAGCTATGGCAGTGGACAGCTTGTTGTGGGTTAATTAATGAAACTTCACAACAGAGAAGAGATTTGTACTCACATGGGCACCCTGAGAGCAAGACCTGAGAAAGCTGGTGAGCATCTGCAGACGCTGTTGGTCGTGACACGTCAGTGATGTAAAAAGAATACGCTTTTTCCAGTGCCCTGAGAAATCTGCTCAGCATTATGAACTGGACATCACCTTCCCGCGATCTGTTCTGTAACTCACACAAGATGTAAAAAAAAATATTTCCCATTTAATCTGAAAAATGAGTGAAACAACGCTAGCTGCTAGAGAGAAGCTTTCGTCTGACTGACACACCCAAAACTGGCTTGCAAGAGCAAAGGGATTACAAAAGATATCTTCATATGTTTAGCTAGAGATGACTGTGCTGAGTCAGTCTCTATCACTTATAGTTTCCTCTGGTTTTATGACACAGTAATTTTGTGGTCTGATGTGAGCTGCAGAAATGAATCCCTGGTGAGCCATTGTCCAGGAATGTGCACTCCTTGAGGACAAAGCCATTGTCTTCCTCAACGCCAAGTCTGACATGGGATTGTAAAGCTGTGGAAGTGATTTATTTGTATTCTCTTAGGCCAGCCCTCAATATTCTATTGTGAAAAATTATTCCGTTTCATGCAAGGGCAGAACAAATGGAATTGAACAAGAATGGTGGAGTACAGAGGGAGGAGGGATTCAGGCACTAGCAGGACCCTCTGTGAAGGAGAAGGTTAGTCATGACAGGTTATCAGGTAGCACAGTGCCAACACAGCATCTGCCTTCAGGGCCTCTTCTGCAGCAAGGTCACCACTCACTTCACGGCACAGAATTGTTCCCTATTGGTTGCATTAGTTCATACCTTAGGAAGAGTGAATGGAATCACCTCACTCTGAGACTTCTTGAAACAAATAAAAAAGTGTTTGACTAATATGTTTTTGACTTCATGGACTTGGTATTCAGTAAGACCCGAAATGCATTGATGCTCTTCATTTCCTTCTCTCTGCAGTAGATACTTATGATTATGCAATTGTAAATTAGGCTTTGAGATGCTTAGTCTGATCTGCAAGAAATGGCTTGATTAGCAGCAATGCTTAGTAGCAGTAGTTTCTGGTATAAAACGAGCAATGTGCCAAAGAAAGCAGAGAGAAAAAATTAGTCTAAGCAGAAGCAGAGAATTTGCAATGCAACATTTCCATGTGTCTCCAGGAAGCTGAATGTGCTCTATGAGATGGTGGAAAACCAAAAGGAAAAAAAAAAAATGTCATTCTGCTGTTCCTGCCAGCCTAATGCGAGGGGAGGAAATCCTTTCCAAATCCAGCAGTTGGTTTAACCCTAACAAAATCAGAAAGACAAGGTTACCACACAAGTGAATTTTCCTGCTTCTAGAAGAACTTGTACATCCTGTCTACGGGGATCAAATTTCAATGCTTCAGAGGATGATGATAAACTCCAGAAGGGTCATATATCTAGGTGGGAAAACTCTATCTTGGCCTTACATACAGCAGTAACCCAGTGTGCCTTTACGTTGCTACAGGTCTGTAGCTAGGGTCATATATCTGGGTGGGACCTCATATTACTAAAACAGCTATGACCATAATATTTTTTCGATTTCTTATGCTGTCAATTATCTCCCCTTATAGAAGTTGCTTAAGATAATGTTAGAGATAAATGTGAAGGTGGTTTGTAATGCTGAGTTATTGGTAACATCTAAATATATCTTACCCACTCCAGCAAATGGCTTTTTTAAAAAATAACCACCACCCTCATATGCATACCTCCTGAACATAAATGCATTTTGGAGGAACATACACTGCAAAGGGCACACAGAACAGTGGGCATACACTCACTCAGGACTCCTTTAGCTACCAGGTTCCTTAGACCTTCATGATAATGTTCCCTTTGCTGGTTGTAGAGCCATGCTCTATGTATATGACTAGAGTCACTGGGGGTAATCACCTAGAAACTTCACAGTTTCTTCAGAACACTTTGCAGAGGGACTCCAGGATATGTACTAGGTGATAGAGAGGTGGACAGAGCAACAGGGAGCTATCTCCCTGCAGATATCTCCCAGGAAACAGATTTCAGCGTAACAATCCTTCAGCATGACAGTATTACAGTGGTGGTGTCTACTGGATGTACTCTCCTAATTTACCTCACTGAGCCAAGTGTCTCTTGAGGTAACAGGCACATAGTTTGCAATTTTTCTCAAATGTCTTTTTGGCTTATCTGACACTTGAAACCCAAGATGTACGTCTGGTAACACCAACTCCAGCATTCCACTGAACAATTTTATTCAGCATTAAAACACAAATTTGGGCTGAGGTAGAAGTCATAGAAATGGAAACATGAAAGAAATTAGGAAAGGCAGGCAGGTTAGAGAAGAATAAAGAGAAGCACAGAAGAAGGAAATTTAGATCATAGAAGACAGAAAGGGACAAGGTTTGAATCATCCAAGATCCCAGCTTGTAAATCTCTGAGGATTTTACAGGCACAGAGCTTTCTATTCTGTGGCTGAATGATCTATTGGAAAGAGGTGAGAATCAGCAGGTAGAAGTCTGGAAGTAAGGGGGAAGGCAAAACTTAAATATGACTAAAGGCTTGGGGCTTGTGCCACAGAGGCTTAGATCTCAATCTCCACTAACAAGCGTCTCCTGGACTTAATTTGTAAAAGTAAATTTTGTGTTAGTTAGTTCTCCTGCTGGCACATTTGACAGTAAAAGGAAAATCCACTGACTGTATGTTTGTTTGGATTTAATGGAGTTTTCTCAGTAGATATCTAAATTTTTATGGAAAGAAAAAACACACAGAGCCTTTTGAAATTTACTCTGTGAACTTCAAATTTAAAAAGGGGTTAAAACGTGTCTCTGTGTGTATCGATACGTCTGAGTACGCACTCACACAAGTATTTACATGTATATGTATGCATAATAATGCAATAATGCATATAAAAACAAGCTTGCAGATACAAAAATACACATCCTTAGCAACATATGAGTTTGCAGCTCTCACCTACCCATGGCCTTTTTATCTTTCCCAGCACCTTTACTTTCATTTACACTGCAGGTTACACAGCATCGTCATACTTTACTGAGACTCTTGTTCAGTTTCCATATGTGGAAACTGAAACGTAAGAGATTAAGATAAATGACGACGCCCTGCTGCTACTGGGTGAGCTTTATGAGTCTGATTCCAAACAACGAAGTGGAATGGCAGCCAGCCATGAGGGTGTGCGGGCAGAGCCCTGACTCAAGTAAGGCGGAGAACACAGAGTTAGTGGGAAGGACTTACCTGTGTGCTTACTTCTGTATTAATTTTTCTTAGCTAAACAAAGCAGCCCAATATCCTTGTAGTAGAATTCTTTCACATTAGTTGGTGAGGCTATAGAAACCAGAGAAGTGGATCAAATATATTTCATGAAGAGTCAGTGTGGAAAAGAAAAAAGCTGCAAGTGAACATATCTGTATTTTGGACTATGATTTTCTACTCTAAGCAGTCCTTCTGCAGTCATCTCACACTACTTTGCATCAGAGACATTCTATATATTTATCTTTCTGATTTTGCCCCATTTCTACCTCTCTGTTTCAATGCACATGCTGTGTGAAAGTGCTTGGCAGAACAATAAATACCCCAAAGCAGAAGCCCGGCGGACATCAGAATGTCCATACTTTCCTTTGAGAGGCTGAGTCTGGCACACAGTCATCACACAACTGGTAGGGTTTTTAACAGCGAGAGGGATGACAAAACCAGGTGGACTTCACTTTAGAGAAAGCAATGATTCATCTATTTCTTTCCTATCACAGACATACTGGAGAGAGTGTTCAGAGCACCTCTAGGAACTTTCAGCCCTGAGCTTTGCTTTTCCAGGCACTCAGGGATTGCCCAATGGCGACCATATAGTTAAACTCTCCCCAAAATTTACCTGTAAGCTGTAGCTCCCATGGGAGGTAAAACCTCCATCAGGAGCAGAAAACCTCCATCAGAACCAGGCATTACAACCACGGGGCACCATCAAGGATGAAGTTAGTTTTCTTCATAGCAGCCGATATGGTGTTGTGGTTTAGACCAGTGACCAAAACAGTGTTGACAGCACAGCAACATTTTTGCTATTGCTGAACAGCTCCTGCAGAGCATGAAGGCCTTCTCTGTTTCTGACTGCCCCAAGTGAGTAGGCTGGGGGTGGGCAAGAGGCTGGGAGGGAACACAGCTGGGACAACTGATCCAAACTGACCACAGAGATTTTTCACGCCATCTAATGGTATGCTCAACAATAAAACTTGTAGGTATTTTTTCTGAAGTTGCTGTTGCTTGGAGACTGGCTGGTCATCAGTCTGCTGGTGGTGAGCAGTTGCTCTGCATCATTTGGGGTTTCTTTTCTTTTTTTCCCCCTTCACTTATTAAACTGTCTTTATCTTGATGCTTGGTGTTTCTCACTTTTGCCGTTCCAATTCTCTCCCCAATCCTATGGGGCAGGGAGAGAGGAGAGCAAGAGCTCTGTAGTGCTTAGCTGACTGTCAGGGTTAACCCATCTCACCATCTCACATCCACAGGTAGGGTAGAAACCCTACTTGGGTATCCACAGGTAAACTGCTTCAGAGGTCTTGTAAGGAGTCTTCAGAAGACTCCAGAGATATGGGGTTGCTCTCCTAGGATCTTCATGATTCAGACCCTATGTTACTATGTAAATAGTCTCTCCATCACAGCTAACACTCCTTCTCCTGTCACTGGCATGGAGCAGGACTGTGAGATAGGAACCTGTGTGTTTAAGCTGCAGTGTTTATGGTATTTCTCATAGCAGAGGCAGGACAATCTCCAGGGGACCATCTATCAGTGGTCTTGATAGCTTTGAATTTGAACAGTCATGTCATGTGGTGCAGGTCCAGGGGACACCTGGTAAAGCTCTGAGATAACCCTTCAAGGGAAAACATTCAGGAAATGCAGCTGAAGCGGTGGGTGCCAGCGACCTTTTCCCATGTTGAAGCTGTGTTGCTTAGGCCAGTCAGCAGTACAAGGAGGAGCCAAACCTGCTGCAGTGATGGTTATGGATTGTGTTCATTGCATCTGAGTAGATTTTAAGAAAAGTGAGGGATTAAAAGGTGGATATGGGGCTAAGCAGTGTTTGTGAGCAGTAGATGGCAGAAGTGGAAAACAAATGAGATGGAAATCAAGATGTAGCAGGGAACTGTAAGGTTGGAGGGGCAGACTTTATATCCAGAAAGCCAGGTGAGATGTCATGGTTCACTCAGATGAGTACACCCAATGGGGTCAACTGTAAATGCTCATCAGATACAAATATGAAAGTGGCCTGAAAATCATCTCCAATTATCCAGATAATATTGGCCCAAATGCTATGGATTAGACATTTGCTGATCAGGATGCTGCTATGGAAATACCATATGCTTAGGGTAGACCAATAATCCAGAAGGTAACTGGAAGCAGAGGGAATTATGATACCATGGCTCAGCAATCTGCCCTGTCACTGTTTTCTAGTCTTATCTTAGAGAATTCATGCATGATGATGACAGGGAAGCCCTGCTAGATCTCACAACTACAGTTAACACATATTGCAGATTTGGAGGCTAAAACAGTTACTTCTTGTCTTGTAAGGCAGGCAGGGCTGTAGGATGGGGAACATATCCATCTGCACCCCTTTTGCCACAGCCTACTGCCCAGTCCACAATCCTCCTTCATCAGAGACGCTTCAACTGAAACACTCTGCCTCCCATCACCATGGTTAAGTTCAAGGATGAACAGAGACATCATTTGGCAGGAAAACTGCTGTTGGTTTAACTAGACCCGTGGTAGCAACGGATGCAGTGCAAACAAGGCAATGTCAGTGCAAAGCACTGTGGCTCTGCATCACGTCTCTGGGGCTGCAGATCAGGAAGCAGAGCTGAGCCAGGCTCCCAAAGCCACTTTGGTGGGATAAAGCTCTGGGTGCTCCCTGGCTGTGTTCAGAGCTCTGGGATTCCACCAAGTGACCATCCAGATACACAGGTGGGGTGGCACATACAGAGTATGCTTGCACAAGAGCTCTGATCTGCTGTAGGAAAAGTCCAGGCAAGATCTGAACATCCAGAGGGATGCTGCAGGGAAAAAGATGACAGCTATAAACTGCTTGCCTCACAGTCAGGAAACAGACTGTGAGGAGAGCAGTCATCATGCTGTATGGTAAAACGTGGGCTTGAGGTGGAGAAGATATGAACAGAGCAGGTAGCCAGAATGGCATGCTGGATGAGGCCTTACACTACATATCATCCATAACTTCTAAATGACTGAGGTTAAGCACACATTTCGGTCCATAGGAGACTAAACTGTCACATGCTTTAAGCAAGGAACAGAAAGGCCACAGTGCATAAGGGACTAGCAGCAACCATGGGGATGCCACTTCAGACTGGATTCAGGCCCTTCTGTTTCTCTGTACATGAGAACTACATGACATCCAAGTACAGAATGTCACCCCTCAGCTCCCAGATCTTTTTCCCAGCCTCATATGCGTGTGCCACATGGTTAAATGGCAGTGCTCCAGCCAGCTATGGGAACAAAAAGAGTATTCTCTTGTTTCATGACTTGGCTTTTGTCTCTGCCAGTTCAAGAGAGACAACTTCTGATTTCTAAATTACTATTGAGAAATATTGCTCAGCTCATTGATATTTGGCATAACAAGTCTCATTTGATATGTTTATTTTTACTATTACATTAGATAACAGCATTCTGTATTTCATTTCCTTGCTCTCCTCCACACACACACACACGATAACTGAACTGAATGTGAGGTCTCTTGCTTACTGTTTGACCACAGACTGATTCACTGGGCAAATGTGACTCAAAAAGAATGGCTTGAAATAAAAATTTCATCATAGTATTATTGATAAGCAGAATCTAGACAACTGACCAGGTGTCCAGAGCCACTGTTGTCTGTGACCAAGTCACAGCAGCTTTTGCCAGACACCGTCAGGGAGCAGCAAGGGCCAGCTACTCCCTAAAGGATGAGAAGTTAAGTCAAGCAAGATAAAGCAGCCAGCAACGAAAGGGCCTTGCTAGCCAGGGCCCATACCAGTGTACCCGTAAGAGGAGCAGAGGGCAGGCCCAGGGCTAGCAGCCACGATCAATTAAGAATCCAGGTTCTCAGGCACGGGGGCGAGGCAGTTCCTAGGTCCTAGGTCAAGCTAGGAAGTAAATCCTCAGGTCAGGATCAGGTTCTGTGATGACAACATACAGACACAGTGATCATTGGGCTCGTCCATAGAGATGAGACAACCCTGTCTCATCTGGGGTCAACCCAGAAAATCAGTTCACAGGTCAGGAAACAGATCAACAAGATCCATGGCTGGCCATGGGTATGGACCTAGGCATGGCTATGAGAGATGGAGACAAGCACACCTACGCCACAGCTCAGGAAGGGAGCCTTGGGAAGGTTAATAAGGGAGTCTCGGGCACAGGTTATCTTTTCTTCTGTTCTCCCAGTTACAGGCAGGGACACTGTGAGAAACAGACGTGTGCAATCTATCAACATGTGGCTCCGTGGCTGGTGTCACCACCACAGTTTTGGGTTTTTCAACAATGGGATGGCCTATACGGCACCAGGCTTGTTGGCATCGGACTGGGCTCATCTTTCTGAAACAGGGAAGAGGGTGTTTGCTCATGAGCTAGCGGGGCTCATTGACCGGGCTTTAAACTGGGCTTGTTGTGGGAGAGGGATACTACCCGGCTTGCTTGTGACAAGCCAAGGGACAATGCTCCAAGGTCTGAGGGGTGGGTCACTACTGAGGGCCCTCAACCTGTTGCTCCGAGATGTGCTGGGTATGCTGCAGCACACTCGAAGTCTTACGGGGACGAGCCAGGAGCTCCTGAGGAGATAGGAACCAGATAGTCACAGATAAAACACCCCAGAGGAAGTCCACCTGAAGAGCAGCATGAAGGAAAAGCAAATGCTCCAGCCAGTGAGACAGCTTCATTGGGCGCCCAGCTGAAACGCCTTTATGCAAATGCACGTGGCATGGGAAATAAGCAAGAAGAGTTGGAGATGTGCGCACGCCTCCAGGGCTACGATCTTATTGGCATCACAGAGACGTGGTGGGATGGCTCTTATGATTGGAGCTTTGGAATGGATGGATACTGACTCTTCAGGAAGGACAGGCTGGGAAGACGAGGAGGGGGTGTTGCCCTCTATGTCAATGAACAGCTGGAGTCCATGGAGCTCCTCCTGGGGATGGATGGAGACCCAACTGAGAGCTTATGGGCCAAGATTAAAGGGAATGCAGGGACAGGGGACATCACGGTAGGAGTCTGATACAGGCCACCTGACCAGGACAACAGAGCGGATGAGGCCCTCCATAGACAGATAGAAGCGGCATCGCATTCACAGACACTGGTCATCATGGGGGACTTCAACCACGCCGAAATCTGTTGGAAGGGCAACACAGCGGGGCACAGGAAATCCAGGAAGTTCTTGGAATGTGTCAATGACAACTTTCTTCT
>VYZM01003130.1:249324-263932 GCA_013398915.1 Dromas ardeola | reverse complement strand
TCTGTGTTTTTTGTGTGGGGGGGGTGGGGGGGTGGAGGAAATACCCATATGATCAAAGAACAACCCAGGAGAAAGTGCAGAATGAGAACTTTAAGAATTTCTTACGGTACTGCCCGTGTGACTGAGATCCAAACATCACAGGATAAATGAACGAAAACCTCAGACCACGAGTAAGATTCCTTACGTAGAAGGCCAAGCAGACACCCACGCGTTTGATATTTGTACTGCAGCCATCTCACCCCTCCACCTGCTATGCCCTGGACAGAAACTGTCTCCTCTAGTTACCTGTATCAAGCTTTAAGTGCGATAATGCTTTGTCTTCGCTTCAGCTTCCTCAAAAATAATTCAGGTATTTCTGTTCTCCTTCCTGGAGATGCCGATATCCAAAGCCCTCTTACGATGAGAGCATGAAAGCCCACAAGTTTAATCAGTGTCCGTTAAAGCTACCAGACTAGCGTGCCACATCCCCTCCCTATCAGGGGGTGGGATGGAGTGTCAGTGCTGGGAAAAAATTCCCCCCAAATCAACCCCTCCACCAATCCTCTTCTCGCTTCCCAGTGGATATATTTGGTACAATTTAAAATTAAACACTTCTTTCCTCTTCGGTTTTTACAGAACAGATGAATTTTCATTCAGGAGCTTCCCACGAAGAGAGATTTGTTTGTTTTCTCTATTTACAGCAGAATTTCAGAATTCTGGATTCTGTTACGGCTGCGGCTTGAAAGCAAGATTTCTATCTCCTTTCAAGTATTGACGAGTCCCAGGTTCTCAAAGGACCAGTTTCAGGCAAACTGCTTACACAGATAACACCCTCTCCCAAGACTGGCAAATTCCCATTTCAATGCCATCGCAATTTAATTCTTCATCCGGGGTGTCTCCTATAGCAAACACAGCATCAGTGCTGTTTATACGTGTACTAACATGCTTTGAGTTGTATTTTTCCCCCCCCCGTAGAAGCAGCAATGAATTTCAAGTCATGAGCAAGTTGGTGTTACTCTGGGGAAACAAAAATTGTACTAACAGGAACCCCACTGAGGATTTTTCTTCTTGTTGCAGGGTCTCGCATTACATGATTTGCAGTTGCTCCCCGGTGAGCCCAATTCTCAATAGTAGAAGTGAGATACACCGCAGGAGTCTGAAGACTGTGTAAATAGAGCTGCTTTTCAAAATAGTCAGTTTAAACTGAGAACACGGCACTGTATGCTTACATAAGTTAAAAATTAAAATCTGGCTCTGCTTTCTCTATTGTTCTCTGTGCTCCAAAGGAAAAATGCTCTTCTGAAACCTGCCTGTAGCAGGCAAGGGAGAGCCACGCTTCAGCACAACAATTTTATCAAAATCTAAAGGTTAGTGCAGAAAGGTGTCACCAAAGCAAGCGAAGAGACATGACATTAACTTTGAGAAAGTAACTTGCTTCTCCTCCCGATGTCATGTGGAGTGAAATTAGGGAAGTCCCTTCTCCCAAGAGAAGAAATGTCACAAGTCACTCACTGGAGAACATAGACCAAGGAGTGTGTGTGTGTAATATATGGATTATTGTGTAGTGATAGGATGGGGGTAACGGTTTTAGATTGATAGCTTTAGGTTAGGTATTAGGAAGAAATTCTTCCCTGTGAGGGTGGTGAGGCACTGGAAGAGATTGCCTAGGGAAGTTGTGGCTGCCCCATCCCTGGAGGGGTTCAAGGCCAGGCTGGACGGGGCTTTGAGCAGCCTGGTCTGGTGGGAGGTGTCCCTGCCCAGGGCAGGGGGGTGGAACTAGATGATCTTTAAGGGCCCTTCCAACCTGAACCGTTCTGTGATTCTGTGATTTCTACACTGGACTTGTGTTTGGACTCTCATGTATGAACCGTGGATATCCTTCAGGAGATCTGCAAGGCCTCCAAGAGTAACTCCCCACAAGTGACTTTTCTACCATCTTGATTTCTTCACGGCTAAACCTAGAAAGCCACATTCCTTTTCCAAGAAACACCCATTTATAAACTGAAGATTCCTCTGACGTACATCCTGCTATGGGTTCAAATATACCCTGTGGCTATCATTAGCTTGTTTAGCTTTTGACCCAGTGTATAAATCTGTAACAGGCATTCAAGTATAAACCCCAAAGTCTCTAGAGTCAAAGTGTTAATGCAGTAAGAAAAAGAACTGAAGTCTCTTATGGATTCCAAGTCCTCATTTTGGCCATTTAAGTTCATACTTGCTTCCACTCACATTTTCTCTGGTTTTTGCCTTTTTAACCCTCTAAGGGTTTACATCATCCAAAACCAGCTCTGGCAAAGCTCATCACAAGTTCATCAGTGCTAGTTCTCCTTTGAGTAGGGGGTGGCAATAGAAATGGTGTCTCCTCGCAATAAAAACTAACACATAATGAAAACACAGTTATTTCTTTTCCAAACGCATGCTGAGACTGTATTACAGATCAAAAGAAAAATCAGGAAGTCCCTCCTCAAGCAGCAATTTGGGGGATGATAAACATCTGAATGGTTCAGAGGCTGAATCAAAAGAGTGACAAATACAAATAATTATCATCTGTTCTGCAGAAAAAGCCAGAAAGTTTAGAAAGATCAGAAGGTTTTCTGCAGAAAGTTCCCACATGATCTACTGCCACCTGAAATCACAACGCCTCATTGTCAGTAGGCATATTAGTTCCTTAAATAGTTCTTGACCATCTTCAAAGTTTTAACCGACAATGGGATGAATTTGACCTCCTGGGCTTGTGAAAGTCACAAGCAACTGGTGCCACTCAAGACTGGAAAAGCTAATGCCTAAATTAGGGAAGAAATTTTCCTTCCCCCTCCCTCCCTTCAGCTGGTAATAAATTGGACAAAGCAATCTGAGTACAGTGGTTTCTTTACGGTCATCCAACGGCAAACCGCAAATTCCCAAGTGCACTTATGAGGAAACCAGCCAAAAGCAAGCTTCAACATCCTTTAATCAAAAGTAACATCTTAACAACCTGGATCTTGGCTAGAACGTGTACTGGATGTGGAGGCATCTATCACTAGCTCTCAACAGCTAGTGGAGATTTATCCTACCTTGATTGTCTTCACAGCCAGCAGCTGTTCTGAACAGTTCTGAATACCACACATAACTAAACCCCTGAGAGACTAAGACAATTCAACTGGCAAACAATAAGGCCTTGGTAACATCGTCTGCGTACAAGGTCTGCTCTCCATTCCCGCCCACTGGCTTCCTGTAGAATAAAGCATAACTTTTTATTTTCAAGGAACTCAATGTCCTGGATTCACGATCCCTAAAAGACTCTCTTGAGTTCTGTGAGACAATCACGACCAGCAGTTTTGGTATCTAAAATAAAAAATAATTCATCTGTACAACTAAGATTTTCCTGGAGACCTGCTCTAGACAGTGCAGAGAACTCTTACAGAAACCACAGACCATTGTTATCGTCTGCTATAAACAGAGAGCGTGTTTGTTCAAACTTACCTCCTGTAACAAACCCCGGCACCTGCGTTTATACAGGCATGTTTTGTAACTACGTACAACACAAAAGGCTTCCAAACAGAAACATTCCTTGAAATACGTTTCTTAAGACCAAGCATGCGACTGATGTTTGTCACAGCCCACAGCACACCACTGTAAATTATCCACCTCTCAAGTGAGGCTCACGCACCCATAGGCTCCCCAGCCTGAGCCTACACAGAGTAATACGCGACCACCACCTTCTGCTCCATCCGTAGCCATCACTCTCGAGTAGGAGAATTTTAACACAGAACTCGAATTTTGATGGCCGGGAAGCCAGAGTTGAACTAAAAAACATGGACCAGTGGCACTGACAACAAGAAAACATGGAACCGCAGAGAAACAGCAACAGAAGATCCCATTTCCGATGCATCTCTTCCTTCTCCCTCTGGTGATGTCCAGAGCTTCTTCCCCACCTCAGAGCTCTCTCTTAAATTATTTCTTCCCACTAATGTGTCTCATTATTCCTCCAGTGCAAGACTGCTTACAACTCCTCCTACAGTCAGGGTTGTCTGATGGCTGATGGTTATCCCTTCTTTAGGGGCAGAGTATGCACAGATCTGTCTCCTTAAGAACAAACAGGCGATCTCCAGATTGGCACGGAATTATACCCACAACTTCCTACACATAAATACTCAACTGGATAAAGTGAGACTGACTAAAAAACCCAGCTGTTCAAGGTATTTATAATCCAGGACTCGCTTACTAGCTGAACATTAAACTTAAAAACTGTTTCCAAACCTACATTTTGGTAGTGACTTCTATGTTCAGTAAATGCTCTCATTTCACAGAAGTGATCAGTTTTAGCAAGCTGCAATAAAAAATGAAAAATCATAATGAATTAAGAAGCACTATGAAACAAAGCATTACCAGGAATCGTTCCTCTTTTTCAAGCCAGCGCTGATCTTCTTCCATCTCCTGTTGTTGTCGTATCAATCTCTCCTCCATCAGATGCGTGGGCAGAACCTGGCCCATTCCTCTTATGTCCAAAGTGCCCGAATCCTACAAAACAAAGTATGTTTATTCAGCCTCACAACTTCAAATTTATATAAACAGCTGCAAAAACTTAAAAATTATAAAAGAATAGATTTTTAAAAGCCCATATACACAACAGCAGTCAAGCAGAGTTCCTTCAACTCCTTATAAACTGAAGCAGACCATCAGAAGAAACTCTTTCCAACTACAAACATTTTATCTGCCTTGCTCCTAATCACTGGAACCAAAAAGATTTGAAAAATTCTGGTCTGTTTTTCAGTAACGTTGTCACATCATATATTGCACTTCATTTAAGTTGGACAACAGACAGATTTATCGATTTCGTTGTCTTGGTCTTGAGCAATAATCCAGCTCTCCAGTTAAAAGCTGCAAGATACATTTTTTACTCCAAACAAACACGCTTTTCAGTTTTAGCTGACACTTGCAAAGCATGCCACAAAAACTTTTTTCATGATTTTTGAGTAAGTTTTTATGTATGTCTTAAGCTTACAATACTGAATATGCCGTATCCCAATGCTGTCTGGAAATCATTAGCAAGTAGTGTATATATTAGTATTCTTAAAGAAGCCAAGGGGAGTTTGGTAACAAACTTCACCGAGATTGTTTTTAGGTACCCAGCTTCCCAAGCTTTTGTGAATATTTTGGCTGTAACTTATTATTACGAACACTTGCAAAGCATTCACATGCTTCCACTAACACTTTATTCAAGCCCAACGTAGTTGAACTAAGTTGTTTCTCCAGCCAGTAATCTACAGGGATGTTGAACTATGTGGGACTACAACCCTCAACTATATACAGTGTGAACGACAACAGCATGGCAGCAAGTAGCAAAGGCAGAATATGTGGCCAAATCAACCAAGATGAGCAGAGGAAACTGAAGACTTGGACATTTATCTGCTCGCCCGTATTCAACGGGTAAGCCTCAGTTATCACTTCAATGTTTACCAGAGGCACAGGGAATACAGTATTGGTTAGAGAGGAAATGGATTTAAGACAGAAGCTGCACAAAGTGAATCTTTGTGGGAGGATAAAATGGAATGAAAAAAGCATAAAATACTGGAGGAGAACGGAAAAAAAATGACAGAAGGTTAAAGGGGGAATTAATTCGATGTTCCTTGCAGCAGCTCTGTGCAATCGTGACAGGCTGAAAAGCACCTAACAGGAATTCAACTCAAGAACAGTTTTGCAGACCATTTCTTTTTCTGTCCTGGATAAACTACAGAGAAGCCTCAGATACTTTAGCTATGCTGGGTATCTCCCACGAGAGATATTTTTAAACAGTAATGATATTACATATTTTTACATGAATGGCCCTATCTCTATTAACAGCAATAAGTTTCAGTAAAGCCTTCTTTTAAACAATGCAAAATATTTGCTATCACTCACTCAGTTAAGATAATAAGTAGTACTAACTTAATCAAGAACTTGTGTAAAGAGTACACTTTATGCCCAACGTCACATAGGAGGATTTGTTTCATAAAGGACAGAATTCAGTCATGACTCCCATCCCACTGCTGTAAGGCAATTTAAAAAAATACCAAAGCCCACTTAGTTTTCCTGCAATAACCTCCAGATGTACCTAAATAATAAAAAAAAGTGTATTTACTGTACAGAACGCAACAACAGATGTGTCAGTTCATGATACCTCCATGTTTGGTTGCCACACTGATATTTCCTGAGGCCGGTGGTTCCAGGAATCTGCTTGATCCAAGAGAGAAGCCTGCCCAGGATAAATGCTGCCTGCCATGGCTGGTATCCCATGAGAACCGGGGTAGCCAGACACCTTCAGGATTTAAAANAAGAAAAAAAAAAAAAAGAAAAAAGGGTTATAGTAGTAAAACCTGTGCTTCCCCACAATTAATAGCTCCCCGCCCCCCAGGGGAGCAAATATGACTCAATTCAAGCAGTCACTGAGAGGAAGGAGGGGAGGCAACATCAGAAGAAGGAAGCCAAGGCAAAATATGCCACAAAACCTCTTTTTTAAGTCTTTGAGGATGCCTATCATAACATAACTATTTGAGGGTAACTCTAACTAGATAGGAATATACTTTTTGAGGATAACTATCTATATATATAACTATTTGAGGATGCCTGTCAAAACAGCAGCATGAGAAATTACGTTTTAACCTTTGCAGTCAAGAAGATCAAAGTCCTCTGATGAAGAAAAATACATCTATTGATACATTTGTAAGAGCTACACAGGCAGAGCTCATATTCAAGTTAATAGGAGCCTGCACACATCACCCTACAGAGCCATGCAAAAATGTACCCCCTAGTGTATGTTACAAGCTTAAGTCTTGAGTGACAGCATGTAATTAGTGTGCTAAGCTGAGCAGCCCGAGAACGTCTCCACAGGAAAATCAAAGTAGTTTTAATGAGTATGAAGTACTCATTAAATCAATGAAAACCTCCCCCTCTTCATGGAAAAAAATAATCTCAACCGAGACTGCTGTATATGGCTGCAGCTTTGAACAAACCCAAGAATGCTTCAAGTACTTTCATGACAAACTTTTGTTTTACATTTCTTCAGCGGTGTTAAGAAGAAAAGCAAAACCTACGAGTATATGATGCGGTAGATCTAAAGGCAGCTATCAGCCACCAGAAAATAAAAATGTTTCAGAGATTCATCAGGGAGCAGAGTATCAGTAAGTCCAAGGGAAGTCCACCAGACAATGCCATTTTATAAGGCAAGTCATTTTACAGCTTAGCACGAATGTCAACACGAACACCACATTCCTTCAATAAAAATGAAAATGTCTGGTGCGTTTCATTGTAGTTTTAGGAACCCGCGCACCGTATCAGATATATTTGCCACCTGGAGTAAACTTACCAGGCTCAGCTGGGTTTTTGTTCTGATGTAAACCAAAAACCATTTAACAGAACTCAATGAAACCAACCCGTGTAAGAAGTGAATCAACCCCACCAGCAGCAACTGA
The DNA here is from genome assembly GCA_013398915.1 of Dromas ardeola. Classification (NCBI taxonomy): domain Eukaryota; kingdom Metazoa; phylum Chordata; class Aves; order Charadriiformes; family Dromadidae; genus Dromas; species Dromas ardeola. The sequence continues at coordinate 256,523 of VYZM01003130.1, read as the reverse complement.
GTTAAACCCCCCACGTTTGAAAAAATGCACACACAGCGTTAAGTGTAATACCTGGTAATGATTTGGCTGTACCATATGCTGTGGACTTGGATAAAACCCTTCACTGGATCTCGGACTGGGGTAGCCAGGCCTACTGGGCTGTGAACGTAAAGGAATTTTTAGAGACTTTAGAAACAGAAAACTAAAATCAGAAAATTACTCTTCGGTGAGACAAACATTTACAGGTGGTGCATCACAAAAGCAAACTCCAAAAAACCCCCTTGAAATAAATATTCTAAAATGACTAACATTTTTTAAAACAACTAAAATTAAGTTTTCCTCCATTTTTCCTTGGAAATGGAAGCAGCTGAATTGTTCGCTAGGTATGTCAATAAATAACACTTGCTCTGTGAATTCTTTGTGCATATTTAATTGCCTGCACTAAATGAGCTGCTCTGTGCAGTTTAACTCTAGAGGAGACATCAGCTAAGAACATAACTCTTAAATCAAGTTTCCAGGTGCAAATACAGCCTTGTTTTAAGTTCACAATCTGCAGTACATAACGTTTTGCTATGAATTTGTTGCTTTTGTGACCGTTCCCAAAAATAAATTCTTTCGCATCAGTCAGAACACAAATCAAACTGGTTTGTTTAGCATGAATATTTCCATCTGTTATTCTGAGGACTGAAGTTAGTTCTGATAATTAACTTCTGTGTAACTAATTGCCTCAGCATGGAAGGTGCTTTTGATCATATTCTGAACATAGGCGGTTCATTATCCAGGCTTTGCTTTGGAACCCATGCCCAGCCGAGAAAAAACAAGAGAGAACCAGATCCTAATAGAAAGGAGAGCTAAAGAACCAACCAAGAGTCTTTAATCTGACCATCTTGCTTTATCTCTTCAGGAGAAGGGCAGTACTTTACACGTGAACAAACAAGATGTGCAATGACAGGAATATATGAGAAAAGACACCAGAAATTAAACTACATGAAAAGGAGCCTGGCTTTCTGCACCCACTGAACAAATCATCCTTTTGCCAGAATAGGTATAGACATTTCACACTACTGGAAGCTGTAATGTTGGAAAATGTTGCTCAGAACAACATGCTTTTATCTTCCAAGCAGAAATGGTCTCCTACTTTGCTTGATATTAACCTCCAAAGGTATATTTGTTTTTTTTTTTTGATGAGGAACAGTGCTGCTGGGTGTTTCAGGAGGAGAAAAATCAACCCAAGAGGGAAAAAGCCCCCCAAACCTCATTGTTCTGCAAACAGGCTCCTTCAGTCCTTCTGGCAGTTAAAGGCGACCACCACGTTACCGCGAGATCGTAGAATTTTGTCATCACTTTATGGAAAAATGTCATTATCATTCTGAACTAGGGTATTTTCTGCCTTTGGTTTCTAATTGAAACCACTGTGAGATACAAGTGATTTCATAGTACAAATTGCGATATCCGTGAATTACTTGAGAATGTGCAGCAATTTAATGCTATAAATAAAATGGAGTTTAAGACCTATGAAGACCTGAAACTTTTATAATGAATTGTTGGTAGAAAAAAATCAGTTATCATCATTAGAAAATTCAATAATAACTGAAGAGATACTTAAAATCTCGTATCTATGAAATTCAACTTGTTCAAATGTTATTAGTATGAGCATCATTATTTTACAGAAAAATACTGTATAAAAAACCTTACCAACAACTGCATCACAAATACAGTACGGACATACTGACCGCCCCAAAAAAGATATGCAGTGTCAGAATTAATTTCAATCTTAACACATCTTTTCTCAAGCGTTTCAAGTTTACACATCACACCCAAAGCTCTAACGATGATAATTTCTAATACTGTGTAGCTCAGACATTACATTAGTAAAAGTTACTTATGCTATTTGGATTAGCCCCAAAGCTTCAAGACTAAACAAACTCTTCAAACAAGGTTGTAAGAATTAAGCAGCATATTGTTCCAATTTATGCAGTTTATCTGCTTCTGTAACTCGGGACATCATCTGTTTTTATATATACACCAAATCCTGCTAGTTAATCTCAGATGACTGAACAGGTCGAAGGACTGTTTTTAACTCTGGAAAGAAAGCAGCAATTCCACTGCCTGTATTTCTTGGTTGCCATAAAGCTATCACAACATAGAACCGAGCTCGGAAATAGATCAGGCAACAACCTGGGGATGGGGAAACAAAACAAAATAAAAATAAGTTGCCTTCCTATGGCTGTTGGGGAATGTGTGCCGCAGAAGGTGCCACACGAGTAATACTGAAATCATTACTAGCACCAGAGCTTGAGTAGAGACCTACAGGAATCCATCCCAAATGGATCAGAACGCAGATAATATTCCACATTACAGTGGTGACTACACAAAATGAAATTCTTCAAAATATAGGCTCGATCCTTTAAAGTGCAAAATAACCGTGATGGGAATCAAAAAAGTTACTGAGAGAAGAGAAAGCTCAGCAACCGGTGAGGTGAGATGGCCACAGCTGCAAAACACATCAGCGACATCCAAACAGGACAGACATGGAATGAAACAAAACCAAGTGTAAACTAAAACACTGAAGGTGCTTGAAAGCAAACCCCTAATTTTCTGTTCAGATAAGGAAAATGCAATTAGTTGATTTCTGTCCTCTCACTGATGTGTTATAAATAAACTTCACCGTGGTCTGACACCTCACTAGTTTCACAGGAGTGCTACAAGAAAGAAGGGTAAAGAAAAAGCCAGGAAACAATTTTGTGGCAACTATGGTGGTCGTTTACAAGTTAAAACAACAAGAAAGAGAAAACTGTTGGTGCGATGTTATAGCATGGATCAGTTCTAGTAATAGTTCAAGCAGAGACAGGTCATTTCAGGCAAGTATTAGCAGATGATGACAAAATTGGCCAGAACGCCGTTGTTTGAACAAACCTATCAAAGGAGGCTTTGAAGAAATAAATGGAATGAAAAGGGGTTTTTGTTTGTTTGTTCTTTAAACACACATAATTTGCTACCTTGGGAGGAGCTTCATCCGATCCTCCTGAGTCCCAGGATACTGTGACTTGTCGCCTGGATTCCATTCTCATTCGTTCTTCTTGCTGCAGCTTCTCTTCCTCCAGTATTGTACTAAGAAAAATATATTATATTTAAGTAAAACTCCAGTTCAATGTCCGACAAACCTCTCCCCAGAGCTCCCACATTTTTCAGACTAATGAATACTGTTCGACAAAGTGAATGAGAACTGAAACACAAACTTCTTTTACTTATATTGCTTAGGTTTCTGAAAACCAGTATCAGGAAGAAATACTTCTGTAGGATTACCCGCGTGCTTTTAGTAACAAAAGCAGCACCGAGTTTTTAGAAAGCTGTGGTTGATCTTGCACAAAAATTTTTTGCATGTCAACAGCTCTTTTGATGTGTAATAACCCAAAGAAATCCTCAAAGACAATCAATCAAGCGCTTAACTTGCACGAAAACTTACTTTTCACAAGGAAATATTCTACTGAACTGCTGCAAAGGTTCAAAACAAGCAGAAAAGGTTCTTTGCTGAAATTCATCAGAGCTTCAGATCACTAGGATTTTCTCTCTTTTTTAAACAAAACAGTCAAAAAACATTTTAAATACTATGTCTTCAGCTCTTACATTTTAGCCTATGCAGGAACACATTCAGCAAACTAATTTAGCAAAACAGAAATATCTCACGGTATTCACTCAGCTTCTGAACGTTCAGGTCAAAAGGCAACACTTTCAACAAAGTACAAGACAGTAGTAAAACTAGTTCGCTACTTACCACTGTTCTGACTATTAAAAAGACTGTTTGAAGTTCAACGTGATACTGCTGCCCCCACAGCAGCCTCCTCCCAGTTCTGCTATGTGGATTATTAATGTTGGATATTTGCCATTTGAAAAATACTCAGAATGAAGCTCTGAAAGAGGGAGCTGCAAATTTGCTGGAGCTGCATGCGACGTGGATAGGCTGGAGATGTGAGTAGGGCTGATTATTTACATATCTCTGTCCCCAGTGTAAAGATAATCCTGTAAAGGAGCCATTCCAGCTTCTTTATCACTCCAGAGTTTCCAGAAACAAAGCTAGGTTCTGAGTTTATAATCTCCTCTTCAGTCTGCTAAATAACCACCCAGAATTACTCATACGGGGGATGAGATCAACTCCAGCAATCTATTCTAATCTTGGAACTTTACTGCTTATTTCAAGACTAAATTTCTGCTTGGTTGGAGACGAGAACTTTGCTTTTCCTTACTCAGCCAAAAAAATAAAATAAATCTATGCCACTTCTAAAAAGCAGAGAAGTCATCTCGTCTCACTGCAGCTAAACCAAGTTTCTAAGTATTGCTGCAATTTCAATCCATCATTGCTGAAGTAACAGAAGAACGTGGAACAAAACCAAAATCAGACAAGTTATTTGCAAAAGTCATCCTGATAGAACTACCACGGAAACACAGCTACAGCCCAACGGAGGGAACTAAAAAGCAAAAATCTTTTTATTTCATTTTTCTCTTCCTTTAGAATAAGGAAAATGGAGTATTTCCTACTTGGACCCATAAAGAACTAGCAAAAACCCCACTGCTTTACAGGTAGGTCACACTTCAGATACTGGGCATGCATTTTTATGTAGCATGAGAAATAAGCCAACATGCATCCGTGGCCATGAATCATGATTCTGATCTTTCAAGAAATGCCTCAAGGTTTTAAAAGAAAAACCACAACAAAACAACACACACAAAAAAAATCCACCCAGACATTGCATGAATAAAATATAGATTTTTAACAAAGCTGCTGATACAGCAGTCGCTCTAATCTGAGCAAAAGAGTGGAACAGGGGTGGGCTAAAGGCAGCTGACTAAATTTAGAAATGGCTTATTGACAATTTGTGGCCATGGGTATAATTTGTCACAGCAGAGTCCTGTTTTTCCATGAAAAGGAACGAAACACCAGCACCTCCCTGCCTTGCTATCAAAGCCCTTTGATCTGTGGTGCCCCAGTATTTAATACAATACCATTAACCTTAATCATATCACTGGAATTTCTGGAAGATTTCTATTGAGATTACTTGTTTTTTGTAACATAGGCTCAGCTTTTTGCCTTACGACTCTACTTCATCCCACTTTTCGCCAGGTCCCTTCCCCAGTAACCCAGTAACCAGCCTGGTCAGGGGCTGATCTGCTGCAGCAGAATTTGCACTCGGGTGCCCTTGAGTACCGCTGACAAGAATATAAAATAGGAATGCCTCAGAGAAGCATTACTCGAAAAAAAACACAAAGAATATAAATGACTCACAGAAACGTCTTTGTTTTTACAAAGGGAAGACCAATCCATAGACGGAGTAAGAGCGTGCCAAGAGATATTTTTGACCTTTTCTCAGTGCAGCTGCTTAAGGACTCTGAACAGTTTATTAGAATTTGCAGAAGGTCAGGGAAGTCAGATCTAGGCATATTTTCCCAAACTGCACATATTTTTAGCAGCAAAGACAAGCAAGCAGAGAAGCATTTCTATTCACAAGATTGCCCTAGCAAATCTTGAGGTAGTACAGACAAACTTAACTCATCTTCTTGGCTAGGTTAAATCTGATGAAAAATCTCAGCTATTAAAAGTTTGCAAAATCGATAAACTTATTTCCTTTACGAAGAACCTTTTTACTGAAATTGCCCATGTGACACCGAAAAAGCTCCCAGTAAATGTTGCCTAAGTTTATCTGCAATACTAAAACGTTTCCTTACATTTCCAAAGGCAGAGCAACACCAGTTTGCGCTGCAATGGTGGTGCCAGAACCAACAGCAAGTGCTGACCCTGAACAAGCAGCTTCTTTATTTCTCTCTGTGACCTCCAGCCATCAGAAATGCAAAGCTGGATGCAGATGAGTAATTTAGAATCATAGAATTGCCCAGGTTGGAAGGGACCTTTCAGATCATCTAGTCCAACCATCAACCTAACTCTGACAAAAAACCATCAATAAACCATATCTTTATGCATTACGTCTACCCGCCTTTTAAATACCTCCAGGGATGGTGCCTCAACCACTTCCCCGAGCAGCCTGTTCCAATGCTTGACAACCCTTTTGGTGAAGAAATTTTTCCTAATATCCAATCTAAACATCCCCTGGCGCAACTTGAGGCTGTTTCCTCTTGTCCTATCGCTTGTACCTTGGGAGAAGAGACCGACCCCCACCTCGCTACACCCTCCTTTCAGGCAGTTGTAGAGAGCGAGAAGGTCTCCCCTCAGCCTCCTTTTCTCCAGGCTCAACACCCCCAGCTCCCTCAGCCGCTCCTCACAAGACTTGTTCTCCAGACCCCTCACCAGCTCCGTTGCCCTTCTCTGGACCCGCTCCAGCACCTCAATGTCATTCTTGTAGGAAGAGGCCCAAAACTGGACACAGCACTTGAGGTGGGGCCTCACCAGTGCCGAGTACAGGGGGACGATCACTGCCCTAGTCCTGCTGGCCACACCGTTCCTGACACAGGCCAGGATGCTGTTGGCCTTCTTGGCCACCTGGGCACCCTGCTGGCTCATGCTCAGCCGGCTGTCGACCAACCCCCCCCAGGTCCTTTTCTGCCAGGCAGCTCTCCAGCCGCTCTGCCCCAAGCCTGTAGCGCCGCATGGGGCTGTTGTGACCCAAGCCCAGGACTCGGCACTTGGCCTTGTTGGACCTCGTACCATTGGCCTCGGCCCGTTGATCCAGCCTGTCCACATCCCTCTGTAGAGCCTTCCTACCCTCAAGCAGATCAACACTCCCACCCAACTTGGTGTTGTCTGCAAACTTACTGAGGGTGCACTCGATCCCCTCGTCCAGATCATTGATAAAGATACTAAACAGAGCTGGCCCCAGCACTGAGACCTGGGGACACCACTTGTGACCGGCCGCCAACTGGATTTAACTCCATTCACCAAATTTTTCCATACTGCCCTAATTTCAAATCACTTTCACATGGACGTTATTACTAATGGTCACTGTCAAAGAGCAAAAGGCTAACAAAGCATTTTGCAACCTCCATCGTGTATTTCAGGTATGTGCTAAAATATTTTTTGGCAGAATGCAATGAAAGGCGAGGACTCAAACAGCTCTCAGTCTTACCAGTTTTATTCCTTTTATTTACAAGCAACATCAAGACAGTATCAAGACCTACATCAAACGTAGCCATGAAAAGGCTCAAGTCCAGTTCTCATCAGTTAATTATCTTACTGTTGCCATGAAACCAGACTTTAAAAGAATGAATAAATC